>JAHZNB010001158.1:0-10390 GCA_027744295.1 Callyntrura guangdongensis
AGGATTTTCTACTGGCCAATACACTTATTATTCAGAATTTACGGTTACCAAATCACACAAATATCAAATAAACTAGCGTCTAAACCGTCGATTTAAACCAGAACTTACGATTCTAGTTATAATCCTGTTCTGCCTTTATGAAGACTGACAAGTAACGACCACAAGCTTGGACACTAGGTTTGAGCTGAAACTAGCGCTGGGAGATAGATTTCAATCTCGTCTTTCAAATAGAAAATGACTCGCCTCCTAATGGCATGTTCTGTACTCGCTACGGGGATTTTCATTTATTGACTTTAAGGAGCACACTTGCAGTTTGCATTGCGTTATTCATTTATGCACGCCAAAAACTTTTCTTTTCAATCAAACTAGTATCATCACCATCAGCAGTAAACTTTTAAAATCAGTATCACCACCAGAACCTTATAATTGCAACAAAATTTATTTGATTTCAAACTATGTACGCGCGTGTGCTTGTAATACACCAAAAATGAAAACCCTCGTAGCGAGTACAAAACCCGCCATTCAGGCGAGTTATTTATCATTTGAAAGAGAAGATTGAAATCTATCTCCCAACGCTAGCACCAGCCCAATCCGAGTGACTTAGCTTGTGGTCGTTACTTGTGAGTTCCTTAGAATCGTGCTTGCGTCGTGCAGCTATTTTGTGTTTTGGTGCTGGTAATTTTTCTCGTTAGGTCCATTTCCCTCTAGTACATGTGTATTAATTTTATTGGGCAGCATTTTATGAGGCAGAGTATTTTACTATTAAGCGAGAAGGATGTATTATTTGGGCAGAAAACAAAGGATATGTTCTGCCTAGGTTTTGGTGTTTATGATAGGTGATGATGTTGATTTTTATGATAAGCCCACCACTCTGCAATATATTTCGGTGTGTTTTGCACATGTATATTACAGATATGTATTATAAAGTTGTATCAGGTAGGCCACAGTTACTAAAAAAAACTACCAACCACGATATTTACTGTCCCTCAAAAACTAATGACCCTGTGAAGGTCACATTACCAACCAGTTGTTCTTTAGTTCCATGAAATATTTTAACCATATGTATTTACGCTGCCAACTGCGCTGATTGTCTAAATACTATATGATAGTTTACCTCGACAGTCCGATCCAATTTACAAATTTATATTTATAAGGGCATTCATATCTATTGAAAATTAAATGTAAGCGTAATTAAAAATGTATAACCACACTTCTAAATGCCATAAATACTTGCTAAAACAGGTTGTTGTAGTCATCATCATCAGTTTTAACTTTAACATTAAATTTTGTATTCAGTGTCTGCCCGACTTTGGAACCTAACTCATCAAGAAGATAATTACCGTTTTCTGCCTAAATAATTTAACTATCTCGCTTATTAATTATACACTCTGTCCATGATATTATTTCCCGATTTTATTTAGATACGAACAAGGATGCTAAAATACTTGGGGAGAAAACTGATTCGGATCAGCAAAGCTTAGCAAGTGTACAAACGGAAAAAAGTGAGCCTGGTAATACTATAAATTCCATATCGAGACAGCAAATTGATAATATACAAATGAATACTTAGTTCAAATGATTAATAGACAAGTTATTGCGCCTGGCATTTAAACTAATGAAATTGTAGTGCATCAGAAAAACCGACATCTTGCAATGCCCCAATAATGTGTATTGGCATTTTATGATTCTGGTAGTCAAGCCCACCTAAATTTATTATTTTGGTGAACACAACTAAATTTTCATTTGTATACTTAATGTTTGATTGAACGTTACTGCATGCTCTTCAATTACAATCTCAATTACATTTTTATCGGACAGTATTTTATTGTGAACAAATTGTGTAGGTAAAAAACGGCGTTTATTAAGCAGTTCCAGTGATGATTTTGTTCACTCAGAATTCAAAAGTAGGTAGAATAATAAGTTCAAAAATTACTTAAAACAAACTATTAACATATGTGAAGAACATACTTTAATACGATTAATGTACATCGTGTCTATATTGTTTCTGCTATAGGTTGCAAAAAAAACACTGGCTCTAAAGTGAAAACTAAAACATTCGGTAACTTATAAACATAACAATTTCCACTTTCACTATCCTGAATTAATATAAATATTAAATTGATAACATAATTGCTCGTGAACAACAGGAATGCGGAAAAACTTATTCAATGTATTTAAAGGCCAACGCAACACCAAATCACAATTAAGCCCGACCAGTAATGACGACGACCACGTTAAAGGTCACAAATATATACAAAATATGAAATGAGGCTCAAAACTAATAATCCTAATAAACATGAATACTGTTTACAGGTTGCACAAATTTTGAAGATAAAAACAAGGAGTCGGAAACCAATGATAACGGTGAAACATATACATGATTTTCCTGTTCGATAATTTATCCCACAATGGCGCATAGCCTCATGAATAATAAACAAATGCTGTTTTGGAATTTATGCAGAATCTGATTCTGGATTGGAGATTGTTCATGACTTCCCTCGAGCCACAATTACATTGAATAATAAAATATGGAAAACTATTTTAGTTATCAGTCATCAAACGATTGTTCATGATAATGGGACAAAAGAACGCTTTTGTTTGCATTCAGTTAATCCGAAGAGATTTCATGACACTTTATATGACAGTTTTAACCATTTGCATCCGCAATGCGTTCTCAAAACTACAAAAACAATTTTAAAACAGCCATTCGAAATTAAGAAAACTTGGGGTGCCTACTTACGTGTGTATGCTAGCTGCAAAAGGCGCCCAACTTGTACAGCACGATTCGGTTTCACTTTACAATCACCCCCCGCTGATAACGAAGGCGCAGAGTTTGCAGTAAAGTTAGTACTTAATACGATATTTATAATTGCTTAACTAAAAGCGTTGAAAGGTAATAGATACTATCATATTTTCAGGAAAACGTCCGGTGTTATAGCCCACTCAAAAAGTTATAAACAGTCACGTCAATTTCGAGGAGACAAACGGGATGATCTAAAAAAAAACTTGCAACTGACTTTCCGTCCAAGGTGCGGACCGATGCATTTGCTGATGCCGACATGGATAAATTAAAAGGAGGAAACTTTTCAGATGTTCCTAATCTTAACGTTTTACATGTAATAAGGAGCGAGGTACAAAATTCAATTATGTCGTATCAATTCGACCAGCAAAAATCAATTTTATTTCATTAAATCGAAAACGTATTACTATATTTAATCTTTCGTATTTGTTGTCTTACTTTAACAAAGTTTATGTTTAACGTGTATGTATTATATTCTTGTACAATCAATATACATAGACGCTGTCAAGCAAGACCGTATTAACTTTAACAACAAATTGTATTTTTGTTTTGTTAATGTCAGAAATTTGCTGAAGACCGTAAAAGTCAGGACCGATTTCAAGACCTCATTTTGGCGGCAAAACAAATGCGCAATGAACACGGAAAAGTTTTTCCAGGCTACATCCATATTTTGTCCGCAATTCCTTTTAAAGTAACAGTATTTACCGAAGATACTATGAAAGCTTTTCGCTTAGTTAGTACCTCTTCTGGAGGTGCCTGCTTATTTTTCGACGCCACGTCGTCAGTGACGAAACCATTAAAAGAGCCATATGACACCGGTCGTCCTTTCCTGTACACGCTCTTGATGAAAGGATATGAAAAGCAGAAACCACTAGCTATTGCTGAGATGTTGACAACGGATCAAAGTAGTTTTAATATTTCCACAATGTTAAATGACTTTTCAACAAGGTAAGGTTGAAGTAGTTTGAAATCAAAAACCAAAACATATTTAAATTTCGACAATCACCTGCAAAACTACAACACGGATTTGCACCTGATTTAAAATTCCTCTCTAGAACTATCGGAACAAACCTAGGGCATAAGTTTACGAACCTCAAGAAGTTTCTTGTACCAATATAATGTCGTTTAGCCAGTAATGATGTTTTGTCAGTCTCTTAGTTAATAATCACAGTCCCATTCATATGTTTTAGTTATTTATGGCATAACATTTGTTAATTGTTACCTTTGCGTAATGGAATCCCTATAAAGTTTTAATTCAAATGATTAGCACTAAATTTGAATTCAGGACACTCGCATCCATCTTATCTGTCTATCTATCTATGGATAAAATAAAATATATCCTGATTTGGTAAANAGCACTAAATTTGAATTCAGGACACTCGCATCCATCTTATCTGTCTATCTATCTATGGATAAAATAAAATATATCCTGATTTGGTAAATACTGGCAAAAGGTGCATGATAGCGTAAAATACCAATATCAAAATGGCATTGTATTAGTGGACCGTGGTAATAACAAGGAGGTAGAAATGTCAATACAAGTCAAAAAGAAAGTACAGTACATTTCTAGAAATAAATTACCATTGATTAAGGTTTGGACAAATCAGTCTATACTGTGAGACCTATGTTAACGTTTTCCACTGTCACTTTGACTACAAATCACAACCAGTATTTTTGGTATCGAATAATCTACATTTCAAAATATAAAAGGCCGAAGTGGTTTTGGTAAGACAGGAGTAATGTGGGTTGCCAATTATTACATGAGAAATTTTATTTCATATAGTGATCCATTTCATTAACAAAATTCTCTTCCTTCTTTCAGTACATAATTGGCCATGTGTTTTTAATAGGTTTTATGCATACTCTGTAAAGGTTAGTTGAAAGCATGACTTTAGTCTAGCGATAAAACACAAAATATTTAATATTTTATTAGGTACCGAAGTATTTACGATGATGCCAGAAAATACATAGGAGTTTCACAAGTGGAAACGGACTTTAGCACTTCAATGATTGCAGCGGTTGTCAACACTTTCGAAAAGACGACTACTTTGCAGTACATTGGTAGGATTTGGGACGAAATGGTTGCTGAAACTACAAAATGCGACATTTTATGTCTTCACGTTTGTCGTTGGCACTTCGAAAAATGCTTTGATAAAAAGCTTTCTCGGGCAATGCGAAATAACCCAAACAAGGCAGAACAAAAAATGTTATGGACAGCTTGGCGATCAAGGTTGCTTATGATGAGAGACTTGTGGACGTTCCATAGACTTGTTAATGATGCCATAGTTATACTGGGTGACGATTATTACAGTGAGGAAGTCAAGGAATGTGCTGATTCTATTAGAGCACCAACTAAAAGGAGTGGTAAACACACAATAATAAGGCACACGTATTTACAATTAGTAATCTTAAACGGCGCAAAAAGATAGCAGTAATACAATTGTATAAAAACGTAATTTATTAGGAGACAGACCTTATACATTTTTTGACAAATCAAAGTGTGATGATGAGGTCACGTTTTGGGAAAAAAGCCCGTTTGGACAATATGGAAAACAGCTTTTTACATCCAAGGCTGACGAGTGGGATAAAAGAAAAATCGATTCATGCCCAGCAAACCCATTTTATTCTGTTAAGCTTTTGCGCTAGATTATGACCTACATCATACCATATGCTCCCATATTAAGTCATGCGGTTTTTCATCTTAAAGGAATTCCAATTATTCATGATACATATATTTGTTTTCAGGGGAAAGCAAGAGGTTCTTGTTAGATATTCCAGAATATTCTAAAAATGATAATAAGGGTTACGGTTTTAATCAATATCCAAACCCACCCAAAAGAGCCGCCGAAGACAACAAACAACAAACAGAAAACAAGAAACATAAGATGAAGCAGAATACGGAAAACAATACGGAAATCAAATCTGAACGAACAGGGAGAAAGAGAGGTAGTAAAGGTTCAAAATTACTTTTAAATAATTTAAGATGGAATTGATCCAGAGCAACACACTGAAAAGTTTAAGAAGGAACGCCGGCAGCAAGCAAAAAGAAAAACAGAAACGTTACTATCATTAATGCCCAAGATAACGTGGGGAGGAACATTTAAGTTCAAAGGTGTTCAGTATAAAATGACAAATACCTGCCCATTGGACAACTTCTTACAAATCTGGTACGGCCTGTATAATTACACAATTAAGGGCCGAGCCTTTCTTGACGATAAGATTGACGACGCTGGAAATACACTACGAGAATGTATACATCTTATAGAGGCAGAACGATTCGATGAAGCCCGAGGAATTTGGCTAATCAAAATGTTTAAAGACGATAAAAACGACTTTAAAAAGTTTTTAATTGACAGTAGTAATAAGAAAGACAAAAATACGATTAATTTGTATCGCACTGAGTGTGAAGTTGCACTTTGTAAAGTGTTTCACTGGAATCCACTTATTCAGGAAAAATGGTGTCAAAATCCTGAATGCTTGGACTACATGAATAAAATTAATACGTGTATTACGTCCGAGGGCTTAATGAAACTACATTTTAAGCAAACCATCGAAATGTTTGAACAAGAACAAAAAGCAGAAAACGCCTGTAAGTCATGCTCACAACGAACGCGTTTGAAAAAAACTCGATTCATGTCTCCAGCACCGGATGTATTCTTTTATGAAATTGCTGGTTTTAACATTGATCGTACAGGTGACGACTCTGAAGCTACACTATACTGCACAGAAAAGGACGTAACATCTACACAAACAATTGGCGGTGTACTATTTGATGTGTTTGCGTACACATTATTAGACAGAGGTCGAGGTCATTTTGTAACTGTATTTCTTGTTGATGGGCAAAAAGTTTTATACGATGGTCTTAAAGTTACATCTAATGATTTGTACTCAACCGCTTTACTGGTATCCACTATTTATTTAATTAAGCGAAACTAATTAATCATTACCGTCAAATTCCTAATAAATTTATGTAAGTCAAAAGTGTAGGCTAATTACACTGGAACATCATGAAGTGAATACTGTACCGGTTAAATATTCACAATGAATAATAAATAAAGTACAATATTTAAACCTATATATTCTGAAATGCATGTATTTTTACCATGAACAATACCACATACGATTATCATATCAAATTTAATACCGAAATTTTAGCTTATATGGGTACTCAAAATCAACGCGTTTACAAAAAATGCATTATACACATCACACGCTGAAAAGATTTACCGTGAAATAACAATACCACATACGATTATCATATCAAATTTAATACCGAAATTTTAGCTTATATGGGTACTCAAAATCAACGCGTTTACAAAAAATGCATTATACACATCACACGCTGAAAAGTACGCAAAGTCAGACATCTGAACTTATACCAGTGGATAAAACCCATTGCAAAAACAATCGCAAAGCAACCATAAAACAACAACTGAAGTCAAGTTCGAGCCATGAGGGGTTGCCAAAAATAAGCCACAGATACGAAAACCCTTATCTATGTCAATCCAGCCGGTAAATATGTTCTTTAGCATGTCCCTCGTTAGCATATTATGATTAACAGTGCCATTGTGGTGTATATTTATGGTATTTTATTGCTTCAAAATCAAACATTTCAAAAACTTTAAAATTATGATCCCAAAGGAAAAAGAATTAGTAACTAAGTTATTGATAATCATGATAAAACGTAAATATAATTAAACTAACGAGTTGTTCATTTGAGTAAACTATAAAGTTATTCAGAATTAGTTCATCATTAGAAAAATAACGTCGTTAATTCGTAGTTAAATTAGTGACATAAATTAGTTTTGAAAATAAATAGGCCAACTACATAGGTGAAAGAGTTTTTGTGATTAAGTTAACTTCTACTTAGATTTATAATTATTTAAGGAGTAATTATTTAAGATTAAATTATTATTAAATTTTAACTTTACTTGACTTTGTATGATACCAAGAAACCATTTATTTGCATGTGTACGTTCTACTTGCTATTTTGGAGATTTCACGACAAGAGCGTTATCATCGGTTATTGCGCTTGTCGACAAACACCACACAACCCACAATGCAAACAAATCGCGAGCTTGAACAGGCATAAACAAAATTCGGTTGGGAATTTGAATTTAGCATCAAACGTGAGACGAGATTACTTTATAGTTTTCTAATAACCCCTTTGGGCAGACACCTGTTACAATACAAAAAAACGTGTCCGCCGCAGGGTCATTGAGTCATAAAATAGGCATAAACACTTACATTTAAGTCTATGTAAAAATCAAAGTTCGAAATTATTTGGGTTGAACCTCAGGCAGATAACACAAATCTTAACCACAATTTTAAAGATTTTATATTTCAAGTTTAAAACATTAAAATGAGAACTTTATCATTTTGAGGCAAGCTTGGAACAAAAAGTTCAAGGTATGAGTCGATATCTAGCCTTAAGAAGTATTTTAGTTTTGAATTTAGATAAATCAAACGACTATCTGGTACGTGAGTTACAACGTAGTTTATATACTTGTATGAAGACCAGTATGTAAGTTAATTGTCTGCTCCAAATTTAAAAACAGAAACTGTTTCGTAGTAACACAACACGAATATGTAAAAAGCCATGCTAAGACCGAACTGACTATAACTTTTGACGAAGTGCAATTTGGGATCAAAAGGCTCCATTAAGCCTCCATTAGGTCTTTCAAGGAGTACCTAAAAAATATGTTCATAAAAAAACTCAACGAGAAATTATCTAAAAAACTTAAATACAAGTTTCACCGACACGTGAAATTACTTATGGAAATGCAAATAACCTACATAGAGCTAATATAAACGATAAGTTTTATGCATCAAAAGATATATAAATTCATTATAATAATTCCTTTATTCAACATTTTCAACTTTGGTTGGAGATAAGTATAGTTTTCTAAAGCATCATACGATCTAATTCTATTATTAGTAGCGGGATTCGTATGATTTGCCAATTTTATTTAGTTACTCGGATTATTATGGCCTTCCGTATGTGGACGATTCACAAAAAGAAAAACATTTATACTTAATATTGCATATATTTCTTTATTTGCCTCCTTATTGCATATTTGCATACACCTATGCATATTACGGCAAAAATCCTGCATGTTTCATAAAAATCCAAAATATGAGGGTAAGAAGTCGTATTTTTAGCTGCTATGCCTATCTATAGATAAAGCTTTGTCCAAATCATTTGATAAGGTAGTAAGTTAATATTACCATAAAAATCCAAAATATGAGGGTAAGAAGTCGTATTTTTAGCTGCTATGCCTATCTATAGATAAAGCTTTGTCCAAATCATTTGATAAGGTAGTAAGTTAAGCAGCATACTACTGGTTGTTTCAGATTTAGACATATTGTATATACAAATTCGTCGATCCCGGTGTTTGCCACTGCGTTTTGACTCTGAAGAAAATACTATTGGAGAATTTGAATTACTGTTTGTTAAGAGAAAATTGTATTGCGTTGAATGTTTTTATTCTGGTTTCGAAAGTATTTTGATTTTCAAAAATGGTTCTAAAGTCTTGTTCTTGTGTATTTTGCTAAACATGATACGTGCAAAGCGCATTTAGCAGCCAATATTTCAAAAACACAGAAACTAAATTTTCAATATACGTGAAAGCTGATATCACGGTTTTGCTTCGAATGACTTTCATGATTCAAATGACTATACACTAACCTTTATTGGTCTTAATTTGCATTTGTTTATAACTGAAATCTAATTTATATTTTAGATTCACTATTGGCATGTTTTTAAGTTCACGCTGTGGCTTCATTGAAGTTTAAACACTTTCGTAAGGGCTGTTTACTGTTAATATAACCGTTAACTTAACGGAATCATTTTACTTTAGACAAAAAATTAAAAACGTCACGTTAATCTACGTGTCCAATACTACCGAATCGCATGTGTGGCTTCTTGAATTGATGGTGTCAGCCCGGGACCTTCCCTGGTGAGTGCTGTACTTTTCTCAGAAGAATCGTGGTAATAGTTTTGTTTTATAGTGATTTTTTTATTTGACACAGTTACGTGACTTCGCTTTTAAATTATAATAAATTTTAGATTTATTGAAGATAAAACAAAAAAACGCTCTGCATATTTTAATGCATATTTTGGATATTTTCGTTGCATTTTGTAATGCATAAAACAAAGGTTTTGGTTACATAGAAATAACGTCACTAGTTATTATGCTGGATTAGATAGAATATCAAATTATCTTAGCCATCTCCTGTACTATACTGTTTAATCCACATTTTCACCATATTATGAGCTAGTTTGTGAATATAAAAAATTCAACTTCAAATTTAGTTTATTTCTGCTGATCAAAAGTACTGAAGATTTTTGCTAAATTCTCTAGTTGTAAAAATATCTTTTTACTCTGCATCACAGATTTCTTCTTCTTTTCATACCCTTACCTTTACGAGACTTTTATAAACAATTATTTCTAGTATTAAACACCGTTTCTTTTATACACAAACAATCTTATAAGTTAGCAAAATTATTCGTGCAGTTCACTGTTAAATCAAAAAGACCTTGGTTTAAAATTTGTTTCTGCGAGTAAACTAGTTAAAACTTTTAACTTG
>JAHZNB010001159.1:0-48470 GCA_027744295.1 Callyntrura guangdongensis
ACCTTAAAAAGTTGTGGGTATTGAATTAGACCCATTAAGGTTAAATATCCTCCATACGACCAACCATATATGCCTACCCTATCCATATCTATATAAGGATTTTGCCACGCTAACGACCGAAGAACTTCCACTTGATCCTTTAATTCTACAGTTCCCTGATGAATGAATACAACGCGCCACAAATTATTGCACACGAAGCGGCACCAATCAAAAAACGAAAACATTTGATATTGCTGATTTCAATTTGAATTTCATACCATTTTGCCTCGTATGTGTCCCTCAAACTGAACTCCCCTATGATGTGAACCCCTAGAATCAATTGCGACTACACAGTAGCCCTGAGATGCCAATAAGTACAGCCAAAACTGTCCAGTGCCCTAAAAATACAGATACATTTATTTTGTCACATTCATAATCATTTTGTATCATCTTATTAGAGCACAGATCACAACTTACTCTAAATGAATTGTACACCAACTGAACCTCGGGTCCACCATAAACATTCAGGACTGTGGGATAGCGTTTATTGGGTTGAAAATTAAATGGCTTATAAATCATGGCGTACAGAGTTTCACCACTCATTAATTGATGCGTGAAAATTTCAGGAAACGAGAAATCAGATTCCATTTCTGCAGTCAAATTTGTGAAATAATGAAAATTTTAGGAATAAATAAGATGAAAATACATATTATACTACATACTTCAAACAACCAAGTTCTTTTTAAGATTTGATTTTTTGATAGTGTACTTACGTGGTGACTCATTGAGGTTTGTAACAAGTTCCAGACTGATTCCAAACACTGTCGTGTCACTATACTTCACCCGATAGAGCTGACAAACCGGAGGAATTTTGGTACTGCTGTATGTTAGAATTACAAGCGTACAGTCTCCATTAAAATATGTTGTGTATGAAAACCCCAGAGGCGTAAGTCTTCGTATCTTTTTTGGTGCGTGAACGGAAACTACATAAAGATGGCGCTCAATAGGACTATCTTTCAGTCCAATAAAAAATATGAGACCTAACTCATAATTACACGCGGTTTGGGCATTCATTACTTCCCAATCACCACTTGTTAATGGTGCTTTTAGTAAAACGGTTGGTGATAAGCACAGCCCTGTAAATAAGGTAAGTTAGAAAAACAAGTGGGTTTAATTAATTTTTTTGAAAAATAGTAAAAACTTCATTACCCAACGAGTTTTCCTTTGGCCAGTTTGGAGACAAGGCAGGTCTTAACTGAGATTTGACAATGTATAGATGTCTAAAACCAGTTTCTTCGCTTGCCCAAAGAAACATGACCGAATTTGAATCCCCCGAAGGAAAAAATGACAAAATATCGTGAACATTAATCCAAATATTGGTTTGTTCAGAATATAAAACGTATGCAGGTGCTGATGGCCATTCAAACCCCTCGACTGCCTGCCCTTGAATAACAGCAAGGGGAATATACGGGATGAGAACTAACTCCAACCGTTGCTGCTGTCTATTTAAAAGTTGAGCATAAATGCTGCAAAAAAAATTAGAGGTAATGTTGTCTCAGATGCAAAATGAAAACAACAGTAATCATTAATAGTAAGTCGTAAATCTTACTATTTTCCATCTGGCGTCCATCCGGCCCTTACTATATATTCGGCCCAACTGAATAACTTTTGTATTGGATGCATCATATCATAGCACACAACATTGCTAATTTGACCGTTGTCATCGATCTCAAAATCAACAAACTTCAGTGAAGAAACTGCATTTGGTGAACCAGGAACTGGAAATCTGTACGTCTCCGGATCCCTTCCTGGTAACGTCAGCAGACTGACAAGGTTAACATCACTTTCGTCTACTTCCTCATACAGCAATCTGTACACTCGGTCAGTTTCTAGAGATAGTATAGATAGTTAAAAGTCAGTAACGAAAAGTAATGAATAGTTTGTATATAGACACAATACAATAGTAGTGAAAATTGGACACTAACGCATATCACAGTTTGGTTGCCACCAAAATCCTTGGAATCTATTAAACTCCTCCTGCATGATGTAGGACGGAAAACCAGCACTGACTGGGTCATTTTCTACTCCAGCGTCACCATTTTTCGTACACGTCAGCTGCATTTCACACCCTTTTGAAAAGGGTATGAACAATTAAGTTACATTTAAGACTAGATTATATTGACTGATATTAATTGGCATGGGTAATACCTACCATTGGAGCTATTAACAACCCACAAGTCACTGTTATTTACATATGCTATCAAGTTAGAATTACTCGGACATATTTCAGCATTTAGCCTGGCACCAAAACTTTTCGGGGTTCTAATCTCTGTCGGTGTCAGGGGATAATCCTAATACAATAGAAATTAAAATTAAAGATACATTCTGTTTTATCATAGCATGTCTCCTCACAACGGGACAAGCAAAAATGAGATAAGATTAAAGTAACTTTCGATACGGTGTTGAACGCAACATACATTGTTATGATCCATACACTGATATAAATACGACGAGGCACCGAAGACAAATTTGGCGGAATCTTCATGGAATTCATACGATGATATTCCCGTTGGAGTCATTCGTTTTCGTTCCATCATTAGCAGTTCTTCTTTACTAGGAGGAGAACTTCCCTGTGAAAGTTTTAAATTTAAATTCAAAGCTGCACACAAGCTAAGAAAGATTTAAACTATCTTTAAAAAGGTAACAACACTTTTTGCGACCAAAACCTGAAAATCGGATGCTATTATTTGTATCCATGGAAACCGTAAATCTCCTTTGGAAGGTCCTGAGGTAGGCGAGCATTCATCTGGCACATCAATTGCGAACACCGAATTATCTCTGGAATTGGGAGGACTGGACATGAAATATACTCGAGTTTTCCCCAGCATTCTTCTAAACGTGAACGAGTGGGGAACTTTAGAGCCGAGGCTCCATAATCGCCTTCGAATATCTCTAACATCCTCCCTTAGCTCAGCCCATGTACGTTTAGTTCTTTGCCATGGAGTATATACAGTGGTATTTAATTCTGCATCACCAGCACCACCAACACCACCACTGCTTGATCTATTATCAGTAGCTTTAAGTTGTCCACTGGTAAATCCAGGCTGTTCCGCCTCAGTCTTCATTATTTTCCCCTCTGGCTTCCTACGAGTTTACGTGGCAGCTAGTTGGTATAAAATATTCACAACTAACATATAAAACTACGTCTTAATAATCTGAGTCTACATAATTTCTAACTTGATAGTAATTGTATTCTACTCGTTATGTCACGTATCGTTACAAGCCAAAAATAGACATTAGATTAGTAAGATTAGGATAAGAGGGTATAAATATTTTCAGTATAAAAATCTGTGATATTTCAAGTCGTGCTATGGTCATTGCTCTCCTACTCATGTGGAGGAACTCTTTGCCAATGACAGATACTTACCGTGAGGCAGGCGCTGGCTTCTGAGTTTCTTGTTTCAAGTTCCCCACGATGATAAAATATACCATAATAATGGATGCATCCGTTTCTTGGCTTGTTGCTGTGTTTAACTATCCTTTTCGTGTTGTCTATACAATATGAACACAACAGAATCAGAAAAACTTTAAAAGTAACATTACTATTATATCTATTTCAATCCCAGACAAATTGTCAACTCGTAAAAATTGTTATTAGGAATGAATAGAACGATGTAGGTTTATTTATCATTGTTCGACATAAAAATGCACAAAGCCATTAAGTTCCTTCTCATAAATTTTCCGAATGACTGTATTATCACGTGAATTAAATAAATCATAAATTGCGTATTATCTTCTTATTTGTATCGCAGTCATTGTGTACAGAGTAAACTATTGGGGATATACTTACGTTGTGTTTTAGTTAGGTTTACAGTATTTTCTGATTTTTCCGGTGCATCCAAACAGTAAAGTTCCATGACAAATATATCTTCCACCTAGCTGGAATGAGATGGGGATTTTTAATGCAATGTATTTACAGCCGCGGCCGATGAAATACTTTTTGTTTTGGACGCTCATCCTGCAGACAGTTCAAGAAGTCTACACAAATTTATTCATTACAGGCCGATTGATAAATCTAAACTGCATAAAATATTGGGATCATTTATTCAAATTGTAATCCATCTATTAATTAAAAATTAATAGCAACGTAAGTAGAAAATATACGCTGCTATTTGAAAAAAATTGAAAATTTGAAAACTGAACGTATTTACTGGATTATAAATTCATTTGATAAAAAACATCATAAGTAAACGTTTAACTGAGTGTATTCAAAGCTCAAAAATACGCGTACAAAAATAGAACTGTAAGTTTAACAAGCAATTAAAGAGGCTAACAGCCAATGTAGCATCAATTAGTGTGTTTATATATCAACTTCAATTTTTGCTTTGCAAGTGAAAGTACAAAAGGGAAAAAATGTTCCATTTTAGCATTCCATATATAGTTGGGCTTGCTACTTTGGTTGATGGTTGCAGAGTTGAGGCATAAAAATGTATCCGCATCTGCACTTACCAAACTCGCTGACCTAGTTCTGGTAGTAAAGCCAATCCATATTATCTTGCCTAATAAAAAGTAATAACAGTAGTAAGTAATTGTGAAGATGGGTTTATTTCATTGTTATTACCATTGATTTTTTATACCGAATGTAATTCCTGCTAAGACTATTGTTAGATTATTACAACAAGTAATTACTTAGTTAGTCTTATCCACATCCCGCTGCTACTATAATCACGCATTCACAATTAGGGATTCGCTCGGAAGTTGTTAACCTATTACTCCAACATTCAGTAGAATGGGAATCGGAATAAACATCCATTTCTATAATCAAATTTATGGTAAAACGAACTGCAGCTTTTGGTGTTCGTGTTTCCAATTTGAGTAAAACTTGGTCTTAATGCTGCGGCCAAAAAGCGATTTGGGAAGAGAAAAATTATCCGCGGCTACTATTATGTACCCCAATTTTACGCAAATGCTAGTCGTCATTACAATTTTTGAATTTTTGTTTCATCCCATTCTACACGTTTGAAAAGTATACACAAGGTTAGGATTATGAGATTAATGACTTTTTTAATTTTCATAAAAAATTCAATCGTAACAAAGTTACTTTTAAAATTGAAGCTTAAGCTTATCTCATCAGCATCCCTTTCCCACTGACGATATTAGTAAGAAGATTTTATTGATTCCTGCTGCTGGCTTTTGTTTCCTGTTTTTGCTATAGGCTGCTGATTGTGTTGGCGATTTTCCCATTACATTAATTTACAAGCAGTGCATGTTCAAACGAAAGAAACTACGCATCATTTTTTGCATAAATCTGTGGACTCGTGACTTTGTGACGCCCGGTTGGCCTATTAGGAATATCCAAATGAACACCTGGGAAGATTTTGTATAAAGAAAAATAAGCGTCTTGATTACACCGCTTCTCACTTCTGCTGCATGCAGTTCTGATTTTCCACTCGTTCAAGAGGCTAAGATACTTAGATAACATGAATAATAAGTAGATAAACTTTGCTTACTTGTATGTTGTCTCCTAGGATTTCCATTACGACTGCTGAATAGTTTTCAAAGAACGTGACACCGCCGACGTTGAAACAACCGTTGTTTACAAGCAGGCTGATGTTCTCCATGCTGATGTAACACCAAACACGCTGCAGTATTGCAATCATTAGATTACAACTAATAAATCTGGTCTAAAATGTTACACAAATGGAATTAATATTAAAATAGAAATGATAAACTGTGTTATTTGAATTAGTACATTCAGTACACGACCATCTCGTTGCTTGCTTATTGTTACATTCCATACAAAGTACAAAACGGAGCTTCTTGGTTCATTTCAAGCACACCAGGTTTCTTTACAAAACAACAAAACATTGTGCCGAACGGATAAATAAAAATAAAAATCAGCTGAAATTATTTTAAACTGCTTAATAATCCATTGCCAAATAACGGCTTGGTTCGTTGCTTAACTCTTATAGGAGGGGGAGGAGGATAATTTTTATTATCGCTGCTTCAATTTAAGAGGTTGCCAAAACGCACAGTACAATTATAAATTTGTAAATGTAGAAACAATATTTAAAAAGGTGCAAATGACAACTCACAAGTTAAATTTAGAATATAGCAAGTAAGAAATATGAATTACAGGTGAATATAAATGATTATGAAAATTCTACATGATCCTTTTATAGCACTAATTACAATTTCCTCCAGGGATGATTTTTTTAATACCTACCTGTTGAACTTATTTACAAGTTGTAAATTACAACTCTAAATTAAAACTTCTGAATTTTCATTTTTAATACCTTAAACTTTACTCTAAATTTATAAAATTGTGTATATACTGTGTCTTTTGGCAACTTCTTAAATTGAATACAGTGATAATAAAATGATATCCCACTTAATGATTGACAATAGCATTTATAATAATAATAGCAGCAGATCCCGGTCATCGTCATACATACAACACACATGCCAACACACAGTGCAGATTTATAAATTTCTCCTTGAAATAAATGGACATTGAATGATACAATTGACAATAAATAGAAAATTTAAGAAACGACAAAGCTAACCGTAGTAAGACTGTTTTGCTTTTTCTTCTAAGTGTGTCATATTTTCATACCTCTTATCCAATCGTTGTTAATTAGTTTAAAACATTGTCATAAAAGGCATTTACAACATTCAACGATAACAACATGCTTTTCTGCATTTTTCTTTCCTTGTAAACTTACTAAATGGCTCCCTACTCCCGAGCTCATGTAGCTTTTTGCAATTAATTTCTCATTCTATCTGGCTCATAGTACATCTGACATTACTTTGCATCTAAATATTATATGACCGTGACCGACCAGGACAGTGCGTTGTCTTGTCTTTCTGAAATCCGAAGCCAAATGTGCATACTTGACACTCAATCGTCGACGACGGCTTTATAGTAATTGCTGGCCGAAGGTGGTACTAATATCCAAATATGAGAGCTGTAATATAGCTATTCACAATCATCAATGCTTTTCGCTGTCCATACAGAATCCACAGTTTTATGTATTGCAACCAGAAATAATTCTTGTTCGTAGGAAATCATAATTTTTCTTTCCTGTGCCGAATCTATTAATTCTTGACCAGTCAGTGAACTTATAGTCGTTGTATAAGAGAATTTACGATTCCAATCAGTCTCTTATTTGAATATTTCCGCTAATAATAACTTTATAAAATAATAAGTTTCTTCATAACTTTTAGTTTTACAAATCTTTTATGGTCTTATGAATGTGGCTTCCAATTACCCAGCTTGAAATTTATATTTGCCAACAGAAGTGAGTGAACTTCATCGAGCCTAGTGCTCGAACCCGGATATTTTCTCGTCGTTTTAGATAGCTTTCTCTTTGTATGTAAATTGGCCTGGCGTCCAATTAGAGATTGATCTGACGATAAAATGCTGATGATTAAAGATTTTGGTAGTTGCTCTACATGCCTAGCCTCTTTACGATTCCCTCCCTTTTGCCCAAAAAGCGGCGTCTGTTGTCGGATGTCTTCAGTTTTAGTTTGGAGTCTGGACGGCAAAGTCGGTAACTCTTGTTGCTGTAACGACGATTCACCAAAGTGATTAGTATTTTATTTGGATAACATCTAAGTAATTTCAGAACAAAATAAAATCGAAGCATTGAGTTTTATCACGTTGACTTATCGAATCAAAGATTTTAACCGTGTTATTTGTATGGGAAATTAGAGAATTCTTTTCCAGTAACTTTTTAAAGAAGCCTAAAAGTAATTTTTGTCGAATTGCCCCAAACAACATGGATCCTTCACGTGATGGAAGCAAAATACCACCTCCTGTTCGAGGAAGGGCAA
Organism: Callyntrura guangdongensis; assembly: GCA_027744295.1. Lineage (NCBI taxonomy): Eukaryota > Metazoa > Arthropoda > Collembola > Entomobryomorpha > Paronellidae > Callyntrura > Callyntrura guangdongensis. Next base: position 7,816 of record JAHZNB010001159.1, read on the forward strand.
GGGGAAGAACCTCGGCTTTTACCGGTGCGAGCCCTGCTGCTGCAACTGGAGAAAGTCCAACAAGGAGTGTCGCAGGCCAAGAAGGTTGGTCATACTTTTAAAACTCTACTATGCCATTAATGCGTATCAAGTACAATAATGATCTTCCAAGCATGAAGTCTTTATGGTTTTGGCTCTCTTGCACCTGTATCCATTCTATCCTACTGAGTTTTGTGAAAAGACTGCTGCTTAAAAGTTTTTTAAAAATATTTATTTACCAGCAGTAGTATCTGCTACGCTTGGTTCGACTGCTGCTTCGCCAACTCATGTTGAAACTCCAGCACCGGGTCCATCACAGCCTCATAAGCAAATGAAGGAATTAAAAATTGAAGAAGCTTCAAGAAAACCCAAATACACTTACAGGTTTACTCGACCCGACCACGTAGCAGACAATAAGCAATCACCTAGAGAGAGGGCTTTTAAAACATTTGATATGGTGGCGAATTGCTTTGAAGCCACTGTTCCAGAATCTTGGATGGTTCATCAATACGCCGTGAGCTTCGAACCACCATTAGAGGATGATCAAACCAGGCTACGGAAAGCGTTGTTTAGAAATGTGGTTCCTAGCCTAAGCCTACCCACATGCTTGTTCGATGGACTAATGCTATTTACTACCAAGGAGTTGCCACAAGGTTCGACCACTTTGAAGATGACTGACAAGTTTACCAACAAGGAGATAGAAATTACTATTGATTGTCACAAACTCGTTAACAGGCGAGAAGCAGTTTGCTTTCAGATCTACAACATTTTCGTGAGGAAGGCTTTGGAATACTGTAAACTTGTGCAAATGGGTAGAAGATACTTTGACCCAGATGGCAAAAGTGTCATGCAAGCGCAAGGTCTTGAAGTGTGGCCTGGTTTCGCAACCTCCCTAAGGTATTTTGAGAACTCGCTACTTCTTAACGTAGAACTTGTGCACAAAGTCATCAACAAAAATAGCGTTTACCACCAAATCAAGAGTATCATGGCCAGGCCACACAAAGATAGAAACGAACTACGCGGCCTTGTTGAAGCGGAAATTGAAGGGCACATCGTGCTGACTCAATATAATAACCATACTTACCCTGTCGAGAAGATTTTATGGGATGAAAAAGTGACCGATAAATTTCCTTGGAAGGATGGTACATCGAAGGACTATGTTACATACTATAAAGAAAAGTATGGCATTAATCTGCAGTATATGGAGCAACCACTGCTACTTGCCGCTATAAAAGAGAGAGACCAAAGACGGCGGAGTGTACAGACAATTGTGAAATTGGTCCCGGAAATCTGCTTTGCCACAGGATTAACGGATGCGATGCGAAGTAATTTTAACTTGATGAAAGCTTTGGGCGACAAAACACATGTGAAGCCAACGCAACGTGTGATATCATCTATCGATTTTATGAAGCGCTTGACTGGCAATGATATGGTAAAGAAATGCAAAATTTAAATTATTAAATTATTTAAAGTTGAATCTTAATTTCCATTGTCATTTGTCAAATTCCTTTGTGTAAACTGCAGATTAAAGAAGAAATGAAACAGTGGCAGATACAATTGAACAACACCGCCCTAGTTCCGGTTCTCGGAAAACAGCTTAAGCCGGAGGAGATTCGTCAGGGAAGCCAACGTTTTGATTACACAAGTTTCTCCAAGGCAACAAACTTACGCGGTATTGTCACAAAATAACTATATATGAAAACTGAAGGATAATTAGCAGTTTTTAATAATAACAGTTTTCACGTGCGGGTTTTTCCTCTAATGTTAGTGTATTTTAAATTTTTAGCTCCGCTACATGATCCAAAGGGGATTGACAATTGGTATGCCGTTGTTCCTAAACAAGATGAAGTATCATTCAAAGACTTTGTAAAGCAATTCCAAACCGTCAGCAAGGCAATGAAGATTCCAGTTAAATTGCCGAAGATGTAAGACGACCAAAAGTCCGATATTTCATATTAGGAAACTTTCCTTATATTAAAAAAATACAAATGACAGTAAATTGAATTTTGGTTTGTTCCTTTTTCTTAAAAGTCGCACTGTGGACCGAACAACTAGCTCAAAGTATTTAGACGCGATAGAAGAACTTATTAAGGCAGAGAAAGCTAAGCTGGATTTGGTATTTATTGTGCTACCAAATACTAAACCTCAGCAACTATACTCCATGATCAAGCAAAAGTTAGCGAAGGAATGGGGAAGTAAGTGGTATTTACTTTGTTATATTATTTGCTTATATTTTCAATAATTAACGAACTTTCCTCCTCAACGTGTCACATTTTCGTCTTAGTTTCGTCACAATGCTGCCTTGGCAGGAAATCTGAGTAAAGGATTATCAGTTGCAACAAAGATTGCTGTTCAAATCTGTTGCAAAGTTGGAGGGGTTCCATGGATTATCCGTAACCCATTTTCAAAAGTAACTAAAAGTGTAACTTATTATAGTAAAATAGTGCTTAACGTCTTTATCATTCAGTAATTACAGCTCGTTGTTCCATCTTTCACTTACAGGACGCTGTTTGTGTCATGGGTTTTGACGTTTACCATTCTGGTGGTATGGGAGGCAAGAGTTATGGTGCTATTGTGGCAACAACCAACCAAGAATTGTCAAAAACCTGCAGTTTTGTTAAGCAACACAATCAACGCGAAGAAATATCACTGAACATGGGGGAGCAGATTAAAAGTAAAACTTTTGATAAACATGAGTTTAATTCAAGTGGTGAATGATACAGTACAGTAATTATAAGTTTACATTTTTCAGAGTGTCTATTGGAGTACAAAAAAGTAAATTCAAGTTTACCAACTAAAATCTTTTTTTATCGCGATGGTGTTGGTGAAGGCCAAGTCGACATAGTTTATGACATAGAATTAGAGTCTGCCAAGGTATTTTACTCATTGTTTTAGTTAACATACAAAACTAGTAATTGTATAATGACGAACCTTAGAAGTGGAATCTTGCCCTACCTTTACTATAGGAACAAATAGAAAAACTGTATAAAGCTGAGTCAGCGGAAGGGAAACCAGCACAATTAACCTATGTAATTGTATCAAAGCGCATCAATACACGATATATGGTTGCCAACGGAAGAAACGACTTCAGTAATCCACCACCTGGTACGGTTGTTGACGACGTTATCACGCTTCACTACAGGTCTAAAGATAAAAATTACTGGCTTATAGTTAAAATTACTGTTATACCTATCACAAGTTTACACATACATATTTGTCACCCAGTACGTTTGAAAGATTTTTGAAATAATTATTGTTTTGCAGATACGACTTTTTTTTAGTCTCCCAAACTGGCACACAAGGGAGTATTAGCCCTACAAATTACAACGTCATTTATGACGAGAATAAAATGGATCCATTTAAAATTCAAACATTTACGTAAGTATTACATTATAAGTCATAGCGGTGATGGTGTTTTTAAAAGTAAACAAACGACGGAGTTAAATGAAATAAATGCGTACTTGTCATTGTTGATAATTTTTAGCTTCAAATTGTGCCACAACTACTACAATTGGACCGGTACCTTGTCTGTTCCATCTGTCTGCCAAAACGCTCACAAGTTAGCTTATATAACTGGCGAGGCAATCAAAGGTGGGTGCGGGGAGTCTTTGAGGCATCTTCCGTATTACCTTTAAGTGTAAACATTTATGCTTTTCTCTTTAACGACGTAATCCTTGTCAATAAACAGAATATGTTTCTACAAATTTGACTTGCCCCTTTTTTGTTTAGTTTAACGCTTGTTTAGCTATCTATAGTTTATAGTAGTAGATACAAAAATATGCAGCTGTCAATCACTCATTTACAAAGAATAATGTAGTGAAAAAATAGTAATTATATCTTTAACTTGATTGATGTTTATCTAGAATGACGTGCTCTCACTTTATTAGTGTTTAAAAGTATTTGATGACATGATTTTTCCATATTAAAAATTTTGCCGTGGTAAATTTAAAAATGAACGGCAACTGTAATATGCCTAATTTTTAATTGATGAATCTTCAAATGAGTTTTTTCATGATAATTGTAGGCACTATTATATTCAGAGAGTACAATCCTTGTACTAATTTTACTTTACCGTTTTGTGTAATTACAAACAGTCTGACTAATATCTTGATGTAGCCGTAGCCAATGTTTTGTTTTGTCGTTACCACAACCAATGTTGAGTATATTAGAAATTGATAAATAATAGTATGTATGGGTGAATTTTGGGGTAACTTTCAGGTTTACTTGTTTATGCATAGCAGAGTATAACAGTTAATTCAGAAATCAATGCCTCTCAGGATATGTAGATCCGTGATAGTATAGTATGCACGATATGTTGTCGTTGTCAAACAATCATGTCTATGGAAAAGTAAATGTAGACAATAAAAGTCGTTTTACTTGTTTAACACAAAGAGTTGAGGAATGAGTTTATTTTCAGTATCATTAAAAGTATTCATAGTGTATAATATCCTGGTTATCGTCACAAAAATTCGATTGCCACAAGTGAATTAAACATAATTGGAAATCCTGAAGTTTTCCACAAATATTGTGATTTTCTACAATAATCATTATCATATAATATTATGCATGCTGTAATTTGATGTAGTTATCAGTTTACAATAATTGTCACATTACCGTGAGATTTTGTCACAAAATTTACGTTTACAATATACATGTTATGTTGATAAACGAACTTATGACCGTTAATAATAATAGTAGCAATAGTTTAATATAATAATATACAACATATATCCCTCAAGTTTTCCTTTACGCAGGAGTGATTCAAACAAAAAAGTTACATAATATATATTATTATATATTTATATTATCATACTCAGTTCTATTTAGATACAGAGTTGGAAACACACAAAAAGTACAATAAGCATATATAGGCTGTTTTTAATGAAATGACTAGAATATCGCACGTTACACCTCATGTTTTACTAATGTTTTTACGTACGTATGAAGTATTTTCTGCACATTTACAACGTTTTATTTAAAAAAGCCAATTTTAGCAGCATACTTTTTGTTTTACCTGTGCTGTTGTAACCAATTACTCTATCAGCATTCCCTAGCCGTTCCATATTATTATCAAGAGAAAATAACAAAAGCAACCCATCAGAATAGTAAACTTTGTTCATCATCACGCATCATCGTTTCTTTTTCACAACTGCTTGTATCATCCTCATAATAACTTTAACGCGACGTTTGGCGCAAGAAGAATTGTGTTGACTCGACAAATGTCCCAAGTACACTTTACTTGGTACCATGATATGCAGAATTTTACGGAGGACGAGAATACGGAAAAAACTGTTTCCCACATACATATGAGACACTTGCCGAAATCCTATAATATAAGTTTTACAAAGTAGATAACAATGCAATGTAATATTATATAATTTAACAATATATTGGTTCGTGAAAATGTACTTATCCTTATTACCTATTACATTTCGAGGAGATAATATTAAAATATCGTGTTTGTGGGTGTGTGCTTTTTGTGTGTAAACAATTTTGCATATACATAGCAATATTTTTTCTTTTTCTACTTACCAAGAAAAATTATAAGACTACATAATATACAAAGGTCCCTTAGGCTAGTTTAAAATAATAATGTGCTTTTTACCAGTCGATGAAAGTTACATAAGCCTAATATGCGACACACAAAAAAGTCAAATATGGCCCGTTTACTTTTTCCAACAACAAAACAAAGCTGAGTTTTATGTGTTAACAAACATGCTAAAAATATGAAATTAAAAGTTAGTATCATAATCTGATCGACGACGACTTGGAGCGTAGCCACTGTCTCCATAGTAATTGCCATTGTAATAGTAGCCATTCCATTCAGTCTTCCAACTATCGTAGATATTGTAGTTTGCAGACCCCTTGCCAGAGCCCTGAGACCGCTAAAATGATTCATATAGAAAAATGCATTTAACCGTGACATGGCAATATATTTTTAATAAATTTCGAATCATGAAATAGATTAACAATCCTACGCTACATACTTTGGTGGGCTTCCTATCAAATGTTTTGTCCATCTGCTATTTTGATACATGAAATAAAAAAAGTTAGGCTTTAATCAAAGCGGATTGTTTATTCGCTATTTATACTATACGCGAATAATGTTACGTACCACTGTAACTCCAAAGATAATGACGAAGAGTAGAGAAGCTAATCCGATGACTATGACGGCAATGCCCCATTGTGGAATTAACGGGTCTTGTGCCAATGGTCCAGAGTCCTTTGTAATATTGACAACTACGAGAATGTGGAAAGAAAGATAATCAAATTGACCACATAATTTGACACAATACTACCAGAAATGAGATACAGAACTTGGATGACGTTGGTTTCATTTTCATTGCTTCAAAAAGTTACGGAAGCAACAAATAACCTTGACATAAACTTTTCAGTATAGACACAATTCATGAAAAAGAACATTACCCACAATAGTAGTATTTATAAACATGCTTTTAGTTGAATCTATCAAGTGTTACAAGTTTGAAATGTTTTTAGTTTAGTTTTACAAGGTGTATAAATGAACTTCTCAAGTTACCCTTGAAATCCGTGTATCGTGGATCGATTGTATAGCGGCCAAAGCGAAGCCTTCCGTTGGACACAAGTTGGTCAGGCGAATCATTCTCATCGTAGTATGGCAGCTCATCTGCAGAATCCAAGAGGGATTTGTGGAATTGTCCTCGAACCGAGTCTGTCGATATTTCTCTATCAATGCCGTCCAACAACACGAAGTAGTCGACAATGACGCTTCCCCGGCTAAAATACGCAAACCCAGTCAAGAAAAATGTGAGTAAAAAAGTTACATCCCGTAAGAAAGGGAGACTGTCACGCTTCATCATAATTTGTTATTTTACAAAGATGGCCATTTTATACGAAACGTCAAAATTCCATTTACGTGCAAAATATCTGTAAGAGGCGAGCACTAAAAGCCGTCATCGCGATAACTACTTATCTTAACTTATAATTGCATTGCATATATAATATGCATTGCAATATATTGCAATTTGCAATATATTGAAACAGTAGCAACTGTAAAGAATGTAATAAACTTACTTAAAACCCTCGATTTCCACTTTTCTGTAGAATGGAGCCAAACTACTTGATCGGTAAGCACCATCCAGCTGTTTAAAAATGGAAGATAAATTTTAATGTTATAATTTTCATAGCTATAGTGAAATGTTCATTTTAAATGGTTGACCCAAGACCTCTCGTTTGACGGTTGTTTCCAAGTGTTTGTATTCTTCAGTGTTGACATCCTGAAATTCTGGCATCCACCTGACACCACCAACAATTCTAATAGAAGCTTCCATCCTGCAAATACCTTGAGGACAGGAACCTGATGGACTAAGTTTTGGTGGTGGGGTAGTGGTGGTTGTGGTGGCCCTTGTGGTAGTTGATGTAGTAGTCGTTGCTGCTGTGGTTGTGCTGCTAGTTGTAGGCATTGGTGTAGTCGGTGTTGTTGGCCATCCTGTAAAAGAAGTAGTCTTCCGGGTTGGCCATCCTGTAGCAATTCTGACCGCTGGAGGTGGTGGTGTATCCCCTTTTGGTGCTTCAGTTGTTGTTGGACGAGTAACGCGAGCGCCTCCAATTTTTGTGGGGAAAACAACACCTCCCGGCTTTTTAGTAGTTGATAGTGTTGGACTGGTAGCTTGAGCCTCAGTGCTAGTACTTGGTACTGAGGCCTCTGACGAAGATGTTGGTGGTTTGTAACCCGGTGGAAGAAGATTAGAAGGAAATTCAAACTTGATCGGCTCAACTCCCTGTGAGGTAGGGGGTTTGTATCCTTTCGGCAATAAATTGTTGGGTGCCTCAAATTTAATTGGGACAACAGGCGAAGGAGATGGAGGTTTATATCCAGGAGGGAGTAAATTAGATGGTGTTTCAAATCGGATTCCGGCAAGCACTGGAGTGACACTTGGTTCTTTAACTTCGTCCGTCGTTTCTGCTGGTGGGGTGTAGTCCTTTGGAACGAGTCCAGGAATGCTTATTTCTTTGAATTTGACAATATTTTTTAGCGCTGCCAATGGATCCACAGTTTTAGTTGTAGAAAGTTCAGCCGGTTTCTCCGTTGTTGTTGTCGTACTTTGTGAAGTAACTGTGGCTTTTGGCACCGTTGGTCTTGGTTTATATCCCTTTGGAAGTAGAGACGTGATGCTAATTTCATCAAACTGAATTCCCAATGCTTTGTTTCCTTGAACAGGAGTAGCTTCGGTTGTTGTGGTTGTCGTAGTTGTACTAGATGTAGTGGTAGTAGAAGTGCTAGCTTCAGAGCTAGAAACAGGAATTTCTGGAGATAGCGACGATGATACGGATGGAAGCTTGAAACCAGGAGGTAGAAAGTTAGGAGATACTTCAGCAAAGCGGATGCTTGAAAATATGTTGGTTGGATCCTTTTTAGCTTTCTCCGTTGTGGCAGGAGCTAAAGTAGTAGTAGTTGTTGCTGCGGTTGTCAGTGATGGGATAGACGGGTGGGCGTCAACGTGATATGCAGCCTCATCATCTGGTGGAGGGGACAAATCCTCCTGATTTACAGTTCGAAGTGGATGATCCACTTCAAGTTCACTTACGTCATCGACCAATGTTTCAAAATGATTTAGTGGAATGTCACCTTTCTTTGAAGGCAACTTTCTCGGCTGAGGAGCATGACTGCCACCACTCTCATCGTCATAACTCTCATCGTCAGTATTAGTCTTGGCAACGGTTGATGCTACGGATGCTTCTGAACTTTCCTTAAACTGATTGGATGTTGCTGCCACGGAGGATAATGAAGGGGACACTCCGTGCTCATATTCAGCTGATTGTAGCGTAACGCTCTTTGTTGGCGCTATTGCTGGAGGTTGTATGCTTACTTCGTGAGAGTATTCATTAGGAGCGTAATTACCCTGATGTTGATCTTGTTCTTCGTCGTCATGTTCACGATGCAATGATCCAGCATCATTGTTTAGAACGGGATAGTTGTCCGGGTACGTGTACTCTTCCTCGTAATATTCGGGAGCCGTTTCCGCACCAGAGGGCATGTTGTCTTTGAGAATTTCTCCCTTCTCATGAATAGTTTTACCTGTTCTCCCCTCGTGTCCGTGTGTTTTTCCTGCCCTTCGGCTTGTTTGAACCGAGGTGGAGGAAGATCCAGACGCCTTGCTGAATGTTACTCGTGGTGTGGCCGTCGGAAGCTGCTTTGGAGACTGCGTTGACTCTTTTTTTCCACTCACACTTTTAGTTGTAGCCACCGAAACAACAACTTCACCTGACGGATAAACCTGGTCAGCCGAAATATTTTCTTCTGATGACGATACTTCAACTCCGATTGGCGCTGCGGTTGTTGACGTTGTACTGCTTGTTGTTGACGTACTAGTACTGCTGTAGCTGGATTTTGATGAACTACTGGATACAGTCACTTTTGTCGCATTGTCAGTACTATTGTTGTTGGTGTTATTGCTTGTACTGCTAATACTAGTACTGGAACTCGTACTGCTGGTTTTATTTAGTTTGAGAGAGTGATCTAATGATTTTCGTTGTGTGGCCTTAGCCTTCGCTCTTTGCAGTAATTGTTGTGCAGTCTCCTCACTTACTTCGTAGTATTCGACTACAGATGAATTGTCGTCGTTGTTGAAGGGATATTCTACATATTCAACCGTGTAATCTTCTGATGATGGAAGAGAGTTGCCGGGCCCACTAGGATTTTCACTACTGCTGCTTCCAGTTTGATCAAAATTCGAAGCAGGTCTGTATGTTGAGGATGACGTTATGGAATCCTGTTTCTTTGTGCTGTTGGACTTGCCTCTCGTGAAATTCCTTGGTCGAATAATAATGGGCGACCGGGATGGTGTCACACTGACTTTGCTATTCCCCGTAGAGGAGTTTCCACGTAAGACAGATGACCGCCTACTTGAACCCCCCAAAGACGAATTTCTCTCGTTTTGTTTAGTTTGAGTCCTCGAGTACAGTCCGCGAACACGAGAAGTGGGCACGGGTGACTTTTCCGGAGAGGAAGATGTTTGTTGCGATGAAGAGCTAAATTCTGGGGCTGACGGTGATGGAGGAGAAGATGTTGTGGATCTTAAGAAAGTCAAAGGTGGCCTTACTCCTGACAAACTGTTTCCCCGATGGCTTGCGGATTGAACGCTGCGACCATTTAAACCCACTCCTTGCTCAAGTTCTTCATTGTCGTCAATTAAGGGAATAAAAGAGGATGATGTTTCCCGAGAGGCTTGTGCCGAGTTAGAGGATGAGCCTGAAGATGGGAAGATAGAAGGCCGGTTAGGACGAAACAATCTGTTTGCTGTGCCACTTGGAATGACAGATTTGTTTGATCCTTGCGTGGTAGATCCAACTTGAACAGGTTTGGCAGATGAAGATAACGATGGCACAAATCGTGTTGGCTCTCGTTTAGAATATGCAGATGCTGAAGTGGGAGTAGGATTTCTCTGTAAACCACCATTCCTTCCCTGCTTAGCTGCTGATGAGACATCCGCAAAATATTGTCCTGTCTGTCTTGAAGATGAGGCAGGTCCAGCTGGATCATTGAAGTCGTTTCCATATTGATAAAGCACGTCCCCATCATTATCATCGTAATACTCATAATGAACGTCCGCTGAATTCTTATCATTTCCAGAGATTTGTTGGTGGTTGCTGGCGGAAGATTGAATCTGACCACTTGTTCCTCCAATAACTCTGTTACTGCTTACCAGTCGTTGTGGACTTGGCGAAATGATTTCGACAAAATTTGGTGACAAAGAACGACTAGAAGTAGGCTTTACCAAGCTTGCCAATGAAGAAATAGTGGGGGATGCTCTTGTATTGCCAGTCACCGGTAAACCACGAGCGAATGGATCGTTTCCTGAAAGGAATGCAAACTGCTGGTTTTGAATCGAGATTGGCGTTTGTACCAGCCTGCCATTGTTGTCAAGATTACGAAGATTGGAAAACTGGTTGGAGTACAGTTGATGAGTCTGAAATCCTCCAGGAACTATGACCTGCTGGGAAGGAATTCTTGACTGACGTTGGCTAACAAGGGGTGATGCCTGTGGTGAAGCAAATGCTACCCCTGAAAAAAGAAAAATCAAACAAAAACTTATTGTCAGTTAAGCGAAGAAAAAATGTGGCTGAGAAAGACACGAAGCGTATAAGGAAAGAACAAAAGGATCTCTTACAATGCGGGGACACGATTGACGAAATAAAATTTCGACCTGAAACCTTAACAGGTCGAAAGTGCGTTCAAAACATAAAGTATGTTAATTAGAAAGCGCAACGCTCAATGGAAAAGATACCTGTAACCTGGTACCCGGCCGACCAAACAGTGAAACAGTGCTCTGCCGACCGAACCGTTGCTCAAGTGACCTTAATGTAACATGGTGCCCAAGTTAACATACATACATAGGGGTGTGGTCAACCCACATTTTCAGATGGAACCCTTGTTTTCACACAATTACGAGCACTATATCAGCTAACCAAAGCAATAAACTGCTGCAGCACATCACGTCGCAGCTCTGCATGGCACAATTAACGCTTCACATGTATTTAAATGGCGCAATCAATCCTCAATAAAATCGTTAAAATCAAGCGTTGCGTTTTAAAACTTTTGAACCATAGATTTTTTGAGACGCTCTTTCGACCTGTCTAGGTTTCATGCCGAAATTTTATTTTACCAATCGTGTCTGCATTGTGAGTCACACTTTTACAGAGAATTCCTAACAACTGCAAGGACAATTGCACTAAAGACTTGACTGAACCATACCCACTATATCCTCCATTCATTTTAAGGACATAGACAGTCATTCTTTTCAATAAAACATCATACAACCCTACATCATTGAATTTAACTCAGCCAAAACAATACTCGCTTTGACAAATCGATCCAAATTCCGAAGAACTGCCTGAACTGTTTCATCGAAATGAAAGGTTTTATTGAAAATATTATTTCACCACCACTGAATCCATTTCTACCTCAACGAGAATATTATTCAGGATCGTTACACATCCTTTGTTGGATTTGTGTCTTATCCCTTCGTCCGTCGCCAGTTTGTCTGGCACAAGGAATGTTAAAATTCTATCTTGTCATGGTCAATTGCTCGCTGACGAGTTCAAAGATGTCACACCGTGAGGTGTAGAATCAGGGATAGCTGTCGCTTGACACAAAGCAACCAAAGATTAAATGTAAAAGTAACTTTAATTTAGAAAAATATACTGGTTGTGAGTTTCACCCCGATGATAGAATAAGGGTGTATCCCTATGAGCCAGAAGGGAAGGGCAAAAGTTGTTTCCCCTTGTAAGGGGCTCACAGGAGAGAACACTGTTTTGGCTATCGTTTCTTACAAAAGGGCTATTACATTCATTAATCCCGATCCTGGCCGTAATAAAAATCGAAATTGATAGTCTGTAAACTCAAAAAGTGTGGAGGGTCAACCAATACGATGACTATATCATCCTTACGTACAAGAAATACGTTTCTGTGCATTAGTGATACTTTCAATAACCATGTAGGATGATGCTTAAAAAGATATAAATTACAAGTTCAGCACAGTGTTTCTCCACCGCTGTACTAGGAGGGACTCTAAACAATATTATGATGACGCCAACAAAACCTAGTCATGTTGAGAAGTATGTTTTGTCCTTCACGAGACAACAACGCTTGGAATGTTTTACAATCGTTTTCTTCTTTTTGAAAAGGCATACTTTTTGAAAGGAAGTTTTACAACAGCATTATCAACAGCAACAACATTTTGGCGAGAGAGAGAGAGAGAACAACCATAATCCATCGTCAAAGAAAGAGCTTCTGTTCAAAGATTAAGATAACATATTACTCCAACCCCTTAGCAAAGTGCAATTTTATTCTTCACGGGAACCTGGTTGTGGGTTCCACTTCAACTACATACGTCAATGTTCTTGTAACTCTTTTTCATTGCTCAAGTCGACTTACTTAGCTTTGCTTCCGCATCGCCAGATTGAGTTGTACAATTTTGGTGACAACAATATTATATGTGCAGAGGTACATTAAGTATTTTTACGGGCGTATTAAATAGACGTGTGCAAACTCATTACACTATTAAGTGTTGTACGCAGCCGTTATACATGCATATCTGGAAACATCAGGTTTCGTGTTATCAAAACGTGTGCATGCTGTAGAAACTGAAAATTATAAGGTGCCTTTCGACATAATGCATTTACCTAAGCATTTATAATACCTGTACACCGACGAAGCTGTTTCAATACAAAAATGATACTGACGGTGAAAGTAGTGGGGTCTCTTAAAACCCCGGAAATTTATCTGCTTTTTATTTATGACCAGTAGTATGTATGGGAGTGAATATATAATTATACTCTTCTGTCTTGTCCGGCCGGCTTTATTCATGATAATTTTAATGGGACCAAGGACACACTCAAAGATGAAACTAAGAGGGCAAGTCCAGGAGGGGAAATGCCTAATCGAAATATAAAACTGATTAAAATCAGCTCTAATTAGGAATATTTTAGACATATGTATATGAAAGTTTAAATGTTTTGCAAGGATATTGTATTGTATTTTTATTTCAAACCCTAATACTATAGTAGTATATTATACATACACTGCCATGATAATTCCAAAGTACATTTCCATCGTAACCAAAATCCTTGACGTGTAAAGATAAATACAAATATAACGGGTGGCCCATATGTTAGCATACTGGCTTTGACATGAAAATGGACATGGTATATATTCGAATATGGTAAAACGGTTTGCATCTTTAAATTCCTCACACTTTAAAGTACCAAATTTGGTTTTGTTCAGCAATTTTCAGTAATAAATAAAATTATAACGTTTGTTTGAAAATGTCTTCCAAAAAACGCAAAATTCATGGTTTCAAAATGTACTCATATAATCAAAGGCCAATATTTCTAAATACCGAAGTTGTGAAGATACCGGCACATGTACACTTTATAGAGTGATATTCAGGCAAGTTTTTACCGGTTAAATGGAATTATGAGTACCTTTACGAAAGGCTCCAAAAACTAATGTTCTAAGTACGACTTTTAGCAAAAATGCTTAGGACAGTATTTTTTGCAGTCGTTTTTACCAAGCTTTTGTGTGTCTTAAACTTGCAATTCGTGCAATGTTCATGGTTTAGAATTTGATCCCCATTATGTCCGCTTTAATATGACACACTACTCCTCCGCTGACTTTTCTTTTACTTACGGCAATCTTGTCTAAGGTGTAATATTGCCTTTTTAACACATTTTGGACTGACAAAGTTACCAGCCATCTCTAAAATTTCTGATATTGCTGTTAAAAGTGTAGCTAGATAACTCCTAATCAACTCATAATATGCAACTTTTCTAAAACTTTCACCGTAAAAGTGGTACACGGTACTGAACTTTGATTTTAACCCGAAAAATTCATGTATGAAATTTACCTTTTTAAAAGCCCGTTTTCAAACGTTCGTAAAAAATGATACAGCCACGAATTTTTTTGGCAAAAACCAAGTTTTGTACATTGAAGTGTGAGGAATTCAAAAATACAAACCGTTTTTCCATATTCGAATCTTATACTATGACCAAAGTCATGTCAATGTCGGTATGCTAACATATGAGCCACCCTATAGTCCTTGAGATTACCTGTTCATAGCCATAATATTACAAAGTATTTCATAAAAAATCAAGTCAAATCAAGAAAAAAGAAAATCAAAGAAGGAAAATTTTACATACATTAACACTGCAATTACTCCATATGATGAGCCCCTGTCGTAACCGATGACCTCCCAAGGGCAGTTAAACTTTAAATATTGTTTAGCTTACAATGAGAGCCAATTTACTCATATTTCAACTGGGGTTTCGATATTCGACTATTTCTGACAAGACCTTGTAACATGTCCTCCTACCTCTATCTGGGGTAAGTCGACAGATCCGATCACGTTAAAAGTTCCACATTAAATTGCGCTGTTTCCGCAAAGGAAAGTAGGAATGTAACAATGTAAAAAATGCTGCTGGTCGTACATAACACTTAAGGTAAGCTTTTTCTTTATAATATTGCTGATAGTGGTGTGTGTCTCTCTCTGGATTTGTATATAGTCGTCATACTTTCTCCTATCTTTGTTCCCCTTACGTTCCCGTCTACCAACTCTTTTGTGACCATATTATTTCAACGTGAGCAAGCAGGCAAATACAGACACACAGACACACATGGAGAGAAAAAGAGAGACATCTGCTCTTATTTTAGTACTTGTGCTACTACCACTATTACTGCTCTCTCATTTTTTTAAAAAAATAGGATAAGAAACGAAACAAGATGAGAGAAAGAAAGGGGAAAAGGGTGAGCAAAAAAGAAAAAAAGGAAACGAAATGCTATAGTTGTACCCCGTTTCCTTTTGAAAGTAGTTACTTATATACTCATACATATTATGCGCATATGCGTGGGGGCAAGGCATACATTGCATTTCAGTTATTTATTTAGCTATCTACTCAGATCACTGTGTGTGTGTGTGTGTGTTCTATTTATTGAGAAGAATGATGTGTGCAGCAGTGATGTTTTTATGAAAAAACACTACTTGTATGAAAAAAGTTGGTACTTTGTGAAGCAGCAGTGTCACAGGAAATGTGTAGGATTCTTACTTTTCAAAAGAAGCTTTGCAACATATTTATCACGCTACCTTCCTTCCTCCTTGATACTACTTGTACTACTGGACAACCACGACGGACCGACAGGTTATGTGTGCTCTTGATTGAAATTTTGAGTAGGAATTTATTTCTCTCAAGGTTTCAAGAAGGAAAGTGGAATTGTGGGTAAATTGAAAAACTGCTGTATTATTGTCAATATTGGTAGATATGTTGTATGACCACATCAAAAACATGACACAGAGGAAATGGGGAAACAGCTTTGGCAGATGAATAACATAAAAAAAACTATTGTATTGCGACGGCAAGAAGGTAGCGCAGAAAAGGCGGTGAAAATTCAAAACGAAAATACATTGGAAGGTGCAATGGTGTCCATACGATACCCGAAAACTTAACTGTAAGAAAGTAACTAGGATATTCCAGGATTATGTCATAGTGCGTCCTTTATTTTCTGCTACCCTCAATAACCCACTCCCCATGTTCAAGCGCCGATCAAATTCCTGAACCGAAATTTCAACTAGACTACTTTTATTTTGAGATCTGTGGAAAAGACTAGAACATTCTTAAGACTTAAGTTGACAGCTGGAATCGTTTATCAAAATAACGACTTTTAAAATTGGAAACCAAGGTTACTAAACTACCGTAATGACTCGGACGACCGGGCGGCTGCAACAGACACATCACAATCGTAATAGGAGGGGGGGGGGGTTCGTTAGATGAACTGGAATTGCAGAAATGTTTCCACTTCAATGCTTAGGTATTGAGATGTTGATGGCTTTTACCATCCTCTCTGTACACCCCACGTAGCAGACACGACACGGCTTTCCCTACTGGTTTCCTAGAATTTGAATCTCAAAAAATCAAGGAGAACTTGGATGGTAAATTCTTATAATAGAATGTCATCTTGTTGTTTCTGTTGTATGCCTGTACCATGAAATAAATAGTTGTTTCTTTCTTGGTACTAAAATTGCTACTGTCGTCGTTGTTGCTATATTGAAAAACTCTTTGCTCACATGGTCGAGAGTTTAGGGATAGTAAGTGAAGAAGGATCTAATAAAATACATCAAGTGCCTTCATCCATGAATTGAAACGAGGTTTTATTTATTTGTTGAAGACGTTTTTCCGTACAGAGAAACCACTTTATGTTTTCGTACAAGTGAGGAAACATCAAATAAGATGTATCTCACTCTTATTGACATGCCGTTCAGACATTTAACATTTAACGAATAAAAGTGATATTATTTAAAGGGATCATCGGTAGTTCTGCCCTTCGGCGGCTTCATTGTAAAAATAACTGAACTGATGCAATACGTGTATTAGGGTGTTTAACTAAAAAAAACCAGAACATTAAATTTGCACAGACTACTATTGACGGGTCTCTGGTGAACCCCTTATTCGCAGTCTCAAATATTTATAGGGCAAATTTCACCCGTACTTCAAGAACCAATAAATCACATCTTAGATTATGATCATTTATTCCTGTGGGAAAAAAGCGTCAATCAGTTGTCCCTGATGTAAATTCATAAGACGATTATTTCATCAATAATTTTAAGAGACGAAATCAATATTTTTATGGGACGAAAAGTGAATCTTGAATAATATATCTTCGGCTTTGTTCTGAGCCAAGCATCAGCGGCCTTCATCACAGCTAAGTCGATACTGAATGCCCTGTTATTTGGACTGGTACTGTTTCTGTCGACTGACCACGCTGATTGCATGTTTGATGCCGTTTGGCGGAGCACTTTTTTTCATAAGCACAATAATATTCAATAACTACACTATGGTTCAAGCTGACAGTTGATTTTACTCTCAAGTGTGCACATACTTCTGCTAGTGTAATCTGCACTTCAGTAAATTTTAGTCGTCTTCGTAGTTCCAACAGAACTCTCTCTGCGTCGTCAGCCATCGTCTGTTTAACTGTCTGGCTTCGTAAAATGGAATAAGCCTGAATATGAAACTCCCAGGCTAGCTACTGAACTTGCCATATTCCAATATGGTAATTTCATAAGCTGAAATTGCCATAATAGGTAGATCCATTTTTCCTTAAAAATATAGATTTCGTCCCTTTAAATTATTGATGAAAAAATCGTCCTATATATTTACATCAGGGACGACTGATCGACGCTTTTTTCCCACAGGAAAAAATGAACATAATCTAAGATTTGATTTATCGGTTTTGACAAGATGGTTAATTGTATGCCTTATTTATATACGTCTGAGCATGGGGAATTGATCCGTTTACAAACATGGCGTGTAATGTTAATGTCGTCCTTTTTTGTCTGTGTCTAGAGTCAAGAAGTGCTTGAAAATCGAGCAACGTCTTAACTTTTTTGAAGTAAGGTAATGTACAACATGACATGCCATTTAGTGTTTTAATACACAGTAAAACAGCTTGCATGAAAGATGCAAGTCATCACCCCACTGTTGCACTGCTTCTTGTCCTATCCGAAGATATTTACAATTCAATACGTAATCTCGTATCTCTCTGTTTTATAAGAAAAATAAAAGAAACACAGCCTCATACAGCCTGGGCGTGAGCCAACTTTTTCATGTGGAGAAAGCCAAGGAAAATAAATCCGTATAATTGTCGTTCTCGTAGTCGAGTAGACTGACTCTGAGAGAAGAAATGGGAGAAAGACAGTCGAGTATTTAGCGATTCCTCGAATTACTAATCCCCTCGTCGTACTTGGCTTATTACTATGAAAGGGATGATGTAAACCCTATAAATACATATGTGCGAAACTGAACGAATAAACTCAAGGGAAGAGCGAAGCCACAGCAGCTCACCATTATTATCATCATCAACCCATGGCGGTAACAGCCCTTGTGGTATTACAAACGTAACCTTAAGTTGCACCAAGGGTATAATGACAATACGAAACAACAACGGTAATAATAATAGAAGTTTTTGCGTGGGCTTACTTTCCCAGCTGCCTGTCATCCCAACGTAATACATTATGGCTTGCCTTGACGTGGAATCGCGAGAAATTTAGTGAATATACCACAACGTGGAAACGGCAGAAACATTGCTATCTCTGTCCAGACAGACAGATATATAATTCAGCATCTTTTGCACCATGTACTAAAATCCGTCGTACACATATTTGCCTTATTCTTTCACCACAACGATGATGTGATCACCATATAAACCATCTAAAGTCAATCCGTTCAACGAAATAATTACGTGTGAGGATGAAAGCAAACAGTAAGACTCTATCCTTTTATCCATCTTCCCTGCAGTCTCTTTGATCTGGGTTGCTGGTTTTATAAACAACCAAAATGAGTTGTTAATCAGTCTAACCAAGCTCACTGTACGTTTTCCTTCTACTTTCTTTGGAATATTAATGACTCGTCTTGTGCTACACAGTAGCTCGCAAAGTGAATTCAAGCCAATTTAGGGTCACCTTTTCGTGGACAACGATAATGCTGACTTGGAAGGATAAAGCAGAGGTTGGACAAGAACGAGCATTGGGCTTAACGGTGACTTGGTTAATAAAACAGGATGTGGTTTCCAGTAAACATTTAACCACGTAATTTCCTTATTGCAATAAGGAATTCTCGATGATAATGTACAAGGTGAGAGGAAAATGACGACGTCGTTGGCGTTGAGTACATAACTACAACTGACTCTTGTACTAAACCGATTTCGTTGAGAAATGTAGAGGCTGACACACTAACGTTGTATTGACTTTATATAAAGAGTTTACGTCCTGATTCTTTCTACTGTGGGAATATTTACCGTGTATACAAAAGAGAAAACTTTATTTACTGTGTCAACTGTTCGTAGAGTGGCTTCACCCACACATACACACACACACTTCAATAAAATATACCCTTTTAACTTTACGTTCTATATTCTAACAATTTCAGGAAAGTTTGTCTTTTTCAGTAGAGGTTACAACCAAAGCTAACGTAAAAAATAAGTTTGCGGTGGAAATGTCGTCTGAACATTAGGATTTTAGTCATGTTAATTTTGCATATTTTATACCCATCTGTGTAACAATTCAACGGTGACATTCCAGGATAAGCATACATTTCGGCTTAATGGAATCATAAGAGAATCCCATTCTCCAATTTACTTTGTGCAATGTGACATTCTATAAATAAATTGTAGGTTGCCATGTCAAGAACAAAGGGACTTCCTACGTATACATCCTGTGGTTTTGGGTTAACTGAAGGTCACGAGCAATGTGCTTGTATTGTATGTTTGTGGCTACAGTAGTCTGTTCTAGACAAACAGATACAAAACGTCAAAGTAATTACAAATACTGGTTGAGAGTTGAAATGTACCTTGTATCGCATCGTTCGCGAAACTGATTATTCTCACAAAAGTATGCTCCATTCCGGGGTTAGTTGTATATTAAGAGTAAAAGCTTTTTCCAAAGCGTAGCATTCTTTGCTGTCAACCCATTGCATCATTATAAATGTATCATTTTGACTTTGAAATCTAACAAAATATGTCATAATGACATTCCTTCAGAAAGCAACATTCTGCTTTGCGTATAAAACCAGTAAATTATAGGCAGTTGTATTGTAGTAAATGAACCAATACCAACGATAAAGTGCAGGAAGCAGACGAATACGACGTCGACATGAAGCATACACTGGCATACCCTCATGTAGTTTCTCGTCAGATTTCTTTCCATAGACGTCGATTTTCATGTTCTCAACAATGAGCTCATCCAACTAACTCTTTTTTTTATTATATTGATGGCAAGGACGGAAATTGTTTGTCTGCTTTGAATTTCCATAAGAAAGAAATTCATCTAAAGAAAACGCTGAATTTCCTAATTTTTTCTACGCGGTCATGTACATGGTATGCTATTTTTGTTCCGTGAAGAGAAAGAGAAGAAAGAAAAATTTTCGAAGAGAGAGAGAGAGAGAGAGAGAGAGAGAAATGAATGCGAAAGAGATAGGTGGAAAGGGGGAGAGAGGAGGGAGAATGCGATAGAAATGCTAAGAGGGAAATGCAGGACAAGAAAAAAGATGAAAGCAAAAGCAGTCCATTTCTTTTTCATTTCATCTTTAGTAATTTTCTCATGTGCACTTAATCTTTCATCTCTTTCTCCTCCAGCATTCCCAGAAATTTTAAGACATGCAATACGAATTCTTAATGCGTATTAAGTATGTTAAAAAGTTAAGAATACCCACTCGCTTTTACATAATGCTTCTATGAATATACGTATTGGAATGGTTGGGTGAATAGATGAAAGAGAAAAGCGGAAGCCGAGTTAAGTGCCCACTCTCTTCTCAAGGATCCTTCATCAAGGCTTAACATTGCGTAGAGAAAAAACACCATTGGGGGATTCACTGCAACTGCCACACTACTACAACAGCAGCAGCAACAACAACGGCATTTTAATGGAGCTTTTGACGAAATCGGATGGAGCTTGGAATATTTGAATAGCTTTTTCTGTAATCACGCAAGCACTACTGCTGGCAGGATTTCTCGGTTGTAAAAGTTATTTTAACGGAAAATGGAAAAGTTGGAATGATGACACCAGTGAGATGAAGGGTAATTAATTGGACAAATTAATTTTTCTCTAGCCTTCTACCCCCTTCCTTTAAACAATACCATCACAAGGGGAAGAACAACGGGAAAGGAAAACGTTTTACAGAGAGTTGGTATTGTTTGAGTTTTCAAAGGAAATGTCCGTGACAAACCTTTTTGGAGTACACGTACCTTTGTGAAAATCTTATTCAAATTTCCAGAACCCAGCGGAACACGTACTCAAGTTTGTAAAGTGTGCAATGTTTTTGAAGGTCTTAACAGAGGATTATAGGCAAGTGGTGCAGCACCAAAAGAGGAAAACAGAAAAGGACGAAATGCTTCTCCGTATATTTAATTATAACAATTCACTTGATTCCTGGATAATAATGCACTTTACCTTAGAGATATTCATAAGATTGCCTTCATTTCCCATCAATATGTCTAAAAGCCTGGCATAATTGCATAGAATTTATTTCAAGTACCTTCGCACCTTCCACTTGTATTTCTATAAAATTTCTCAAAATTGATTTTAACTTTAATAAAATTAGAAAAGATCCATTGTCCGTCAGCTATGCTACAGAACAGACCAAATTTAATTTACCCGTTTACAGCTAGGTGTCACCGTGTAGTACTAAAAGAACCCACTTGACATAGTTTTCAACAGTTTGTTGAGAAAAAGCTGGGTAGCGCTTAATCTGTCACGGGGCAGCGTAAGTAGTGTGCTGCGTGCCACATTGTACATACGCAAATGTACACACACTTTTGTTTCTTTACCGCACACATAGGAAGGTTATTACGGTTGTCGGTTTAGGCGTGACAGCCTGAATGTTGATACAATATCTAATTAAACAAAACTCGTTTCTGTACTGCCAACCCCAATTCAGGGAGAATTTGGCTGACAAATCTAATTAGGGCTGCAGTCACTCACCAAGTGAGGAACAAAGCTACAGACCGTAGTACATTGTGTTACAAGTAGAAGAATAATGAAAAAAACAGCTTCCAACCCCACCATCATTTTTCAACCGTGTCACTGATAATGATAAAGCAAACTCGTCTTTTTGCCTTTTCTGTTTCCTTAACACCAGGATCGTAAGTGTATTTTGTTCCCTTGATTAATGCAAATTTAATAACGGCAATTCACTTTTCCATTTCAAGTGTCCGTGAAGGCGGCAGTATATTTAAAAAGAATTGAAATCTAATTTTTCAACGCTTCTCGTGTTGCGAGTTGTCAATTCAAAGTAGGTTGTAAATTGATTACGTTAATATACGTACCTACATACACACTACCATCACTATTTTATTTTTCTCTTAGAAAATGTTTTTTTTTCTCAGCATTCCATTTGTTTTTCTCTTCCTGATCTGCTGAATTTTTTGGAGGAGCAACATACCACGTAATCTTGGGAAGCTGTTATTATGTCCTGCATGAAACGGATGCATTAAAAATATATCTGGAATGGAGACGGCGAACACAAAAGTCAATTACATGTGAATGGGATATTCATAGGGCGTACAGTCGGAGAAATGTTAGGAAACAGAGGATGATCGATGTAGTTTAATGGTAACGAGTTGTGGCGGAGGTTCATTAGTCAAGTTGAATTATTCCATTTCTCGTACTCGGCTTCACAAAGCTATTTGGAAGGAAAAGGAAACTAACCTCACCAAAGTTGATTTTTTGGGGGAGGAAGTTCTAATAAGAAATCGCTGGAGCATAGAATCACGCTATGGAAAAATAGAAGAAGAAATTGTATGACTCTCTTCTTTAAGCCCTCTACTTTTCTATTTCGAACAAAGTGTTCCTTGGTGGTGGTAGCCCAGCTTTGTGGCAGATCAAAATATGTAGAGAAGTACATGAAGGGAAAAATTAAGTTAAGGAGGCTGGAGAAATTACCAGAAAATAAGTTGGAGCAAAAGCGCACTTTCCTATCATCCCATGCATCTGCTTCCTTTTAAGACTACCGCTTGCTTCCAAATAAATATACCGTTTGGGTTACACCCCGTTCGGCTGAAAATTTATACTTGCATTTTACCTGTCAGCTTTAATTTTCACGGGAAAAATTTTCACGCACAAAAAAGACGTGCCTATGTCGGGTAATGCAAACTGACATATGAAGAAGGTACTTTATCTGTGTGCTTTCAGTTTACACTGCAGTTGCTCCCTATCTTTCTCCCCGGTAGTCTTTGTATGCAGGGTTTCTTTGTCTTTCGCGGCTTTGTCAGTTTTCTCCACTCTACTTCTTTTATTCCTTCCCGTGCAACTTTCTACAAATCTTTTTCCCCTATTTGTACAAGTTGGTTACGCAACGACGTACTCTTTGAGACAATCTGTCAATATACACAAGTATGTACTAGATAGATCTGCTTTTCTCTCTCCCCTCTTCTCACTCTCATACACACAGAGAAAAGCATAAAAAACGTCATCAGAGCAGAAGAAAGAAACGTTCCGTTTTCATGATTTATGGAGTATTCGGCAAGGCAGAAATTCAACTTCGTATTTTAATATTTGACCTGGCATGACAACATGAAAGGGATTTTTGTTGTCCGTATTTGCCAAGTTTTCTCTGCAGAGTGGGCTCCGTGTAACCGTCGTGTAGTGAAGTGCTTTGGATACTGAGCTTTTATTATTATCACTATATTTCTGAGACTATAGAGAAAAATATAAATAGGTAAGTACATTCCGAGGTACGCTCATCCATGCGTGAATTTTATTGTTGTTTTTGTAGGTTCGATCCTGGCATTAAGCCCTACCCGGCACTAAATTTCAGTGACACATCAGATCGAACCAAAAAAGGAAAAGTCAACAGAATAATTTTTTTTTATAAATCTTTACAATTACCTCCACGTCTTGCTCATATACCTGTTCATTCTCCTCCAGGCGGAACAAAGTGATTTGCATCACGTCAAGTATTTTTCTCTTTTTTTCTCTCTAATTCATCCAAAGGTAGCACATTTTTACTCGACAGTGCATAATTTTGGCAATGCTGTATAATGATGAATAAGTAGCAAATACCTGCCTGTCACACCACATCCTGTCTGACATTTGGTGTAAAACACACAAAATTTGCTTCGCGGAACAATATAAGGTGTTCACTACTTTTCGTAGAACCACTTGAAGCTCTCTGACTGTTCTATAATCTGGCACAGTCTGGGAAACTTTTGAAGCCACTTCGTAACAAACACGGCATGTGTTTACGTAGGTGTGCATTTTTTTCACGCTCATCATCATGCTACATGTTCCATACATATT
The DNA here is from genome assembly GCA_027744295.1 of Callyntrura guangdongensis. NCBI lineage: Eukaryota > Metazoa > Arthropoda > Collembola > Entomobryomorpha > Paronellidae > Callyntrura > Callyntrura guangdongensis. The sequence continues at coordinate 32,154 of JAHZNB010001159.1, forward strand.
CAATTGACTAATTTACACTTTTGCTTGTTAAAAAGCTCTCCGTCAAAAACACGTGAAACAATAATATGTTTCATCATCCATCATTTCTACAAGCTGTAACCAATTTGCGTAGTCTAGTAATAGTCTACACGAATACCGCTGTTGTGAAAATGTTGGAAAAACCGAGTGTCATAAATAAAGCCAAGAAAGATAGGAGAAGAAAATAATTGAAGCAATGTCAGTGAACGCTGTATGAGTAATAATGATGAGAATTTATTTCTCTGTCATCCATTATCTATGCCCACCCCTGACGAACATACATAATACACTATGTACAAACAGCTACACGTGCATTTGCGTCTCTACCCAACCATTCTTCAATGAGCATTCAATGAGTGTTGCAAAAAATCACTCTTCATCTCGCCTTTTTCTATTCAACTGTCACCGTTGGCGGTACAAAAATGAGCGTAGACTTGGTAAAAAGCAGAGGCGAGCGAGAAAAGGATCCTTCACTAACAACCGTACATAATGCATGGTATTCAAGTAGCCATAAGTAAGATGTGTAACGCTTGACTAGCATATAACCCATAACAACAGCAAAGATACCTAAACCTGACTGGTTGTGAGCAAAGGAGTATGCAATGCTTGAGGAATAAATGTTAAGTCCAGTTGTGAAAATGATGGTTTAATGACAGATGTGGCAAAGGAATTGAAGATGAAAAAAAGAAGGGAGAAAGGAATTGGATGGAAATCTCTTTTGTTAAATTCCGTGGGGTAGAAGGCTGCCTGAGCCAGAAGACGGAGAGAATAAATGTGCATCGGAAAAATATCAAAACCAAAGGGGAGACAACTAGAAAAAGAAAAGGGATTCGGCTAGCCGGAGAGAGAGAGAGAGATGGGGGGGAGAAAGAAGTTGCTTATCATAGTCTTGCAGACGTTGTTCAATTACAAAATAACTTCCATTTACTTCCTCTTTTCTTTCTTATACACAATGGAGATACTAACGAGCGGAAAATCCTCTGCGCTCAAATTCATTATAAGTACAGCCGTAGTGCAAGAAAACAGTCAAAGGAAACACATGTTTCCCAATACTACCATTTCCATTGCTTCTCGTCTTCTGACGATTGGAGATGAAACTAACTGAAACCAAGCATCAAATGAAAAACCAACCAGTAGTGAACACACACAGACACATACATCTTATCTCTACCCTGATATCGGTACGAACTATTTTCACTATAACCGTCTGTTAGGATTCATAGGTTTGCAAAAAAGGAAAAGTATGCCTACGTAAGACTCACCTCTCACTCACTCAGTCACTCAGTTAGTATCAACAAACTATTTGACATCATCCATCGCACAGAAGAAATATATATGTATATCTATTTGTGTATGGAACACAAATTTTATTGTGTGTTGCTCAAAAGAGAAAAAAAAGGAAATCTTAAATCTAATCCTCTCCAACAAAGGAAACACACACGCACATCCTGTTCCACAATATATATAGACGCTCTTGGGAGAAAGAGGAAACATTACAGGAGGCAAAATCAGTATCGATAATTATAGTGGGTATAGTCAACGGTACGGTTATTACTATTACCGTTGTATGAGAGTAATAACAAATAAATAATCTGACGGAATCATGTTATGAAATGAATTTCCTCATCCATATTTTATATGTAGTAAGCTTTCCATTCAATTGCTTGTTAATCCCCAGGCGTGTATAAGCTACATTTATGTTTTGATTTCTCTGTCCCATCAGACTTGTTGCCAAATAAATTGCAAGTCCATACTCTGCTACCGCTTTATTGACATAAAGTAGTAAAGTAGAGGCTGTTATGGCTAAATAAAAGGAGAGTGTGTTTTGTGCGAAACAGTAAATGGTATCGATAGTTCAAAGTTTTCTGTTATGGGTGGATTCTATGGTTGTATCCATAAGGGAAAAAAGAGAATCGGATTATCACTAGCAGCAACATACTCGGTTGTTGTTACATTCTGGCTAACATGACATCAAAAATCATTCTAAGGAAACACTATGTATGCTCATTTAGTGGGGCGCCGTGATAGGACGACGATAGACTTTGATATCCTTAGATAAATGAAAGCATTCATATACCTATCTAAATGGTATAAGTTTTCAGAAAAATCTAATTTCGTATTTGTACTTGCCTTGAAGAAAGAAAATATTTTGATTTAAAAGATTTCTGAGAGTTCGTTAGTTTATTTTCCGATTAGATTATATGCACAGAAAGTAGAACGATTTTGACGTTGTTTATTTTACTTGTGAAACAATTTCAACTTTTATAAATAATGAAGAAAAAAACCTTTTAGTTGTTGCCATTTTTTACAAATGGAAGTTAAATGACAATGTCTGCAGGTAAGGTATAAAGTTAACGTTAATGTATCATTACGCTTGAAGGATAGTTTAATTCGATATACATTTTACAAATATCCTCGTATATTTGTACTTTGGACAGAGAATATTTCTTGAAAACGTTATCACGATAATTTATGAGGGAGCATTGACCGAGGAATTTCTTTTTTCAATTTATCATGTCTCAGTTTTCGGAAGAAAGGCGGATTAGATTTTTTTATCAGATATGTAAGGCGTCTATCAGAGCACCTACCTACTTTAATGATGTCATATCACAGGTTTTTCTTTGCAAGGTCTCATTTGTAAAAAGTACAAGTTGATAGAGAGAAATTTTCTATCTGAACATGAGACCACATCCATCTTAAAGCAACATCAGAGGGATTCTCATCTGGCGGAAATTTCTCCTAACTTGCTGAAATACAATTGTAACTTTTCAGCTACTTCTAACAGTGTCCTCTTGAGATGAAAGTCTTGAAAGTTTTTCCTTTTAAAAATATATGATGATCTTGTTAAAATTCTCAAGTTGGGGTACATAACTTGCCGTAGTTGGTTGATTTGTTTACGAGGAGTAAACGAATGAAGCAAAGCCGTGAGAGCGACAAGTGCAAGTTGGAGTAGAAACTGAATAGTACACAAAATGTGTTAAGTGGTTTATCTCAAGTGAGTTGATAAGTAATATTTTTGAAGCCTTCATGTCTCCCCACTCTCTCCCTCCCTGTATATTTCTCTCGTGCCTTTCTCCGTTTCCTTCTAAGAAGATAGTTGTTGTTAAAACTCAGTTAGCAACAACAACGCAGCATTTCATCTCTTTCACCAAAGACTCTTTGCTAAAATAAAATAAGAAGCTGTAATGTGAAATAGACGGGAAAGCTGAAACTGCGTCCTGCAACCAGCCGTCTAAATAGCAACATGTTCGTGTTGAAATAAATCAGCACAATCTTCTTATCGGCGTATTTATTTCCTAAATCAGTCTATTCTCTTCTGCTACTGCTCTGAGTAATGCCCAAGCCTATGCTATGTTCTAGCAATGATGGCATAATAGTTATAGCATCAGAAGAGGTAAAGGGATTCCCCTTTTAAGTTATTACCCTTGTTTACTTAACGCTACTTTCACAGGTTCCTGTATTTTGATAATTTTAAACCATATCTTATATGGGTAAGGGGTGATGGAAATTTTATTATGTTGGAAACCATTTTTGTGTAGTTTTGTTCAAGGACTGTGGTTTTAAAAATAATCTGCGTCAAACATGAAAAAAGACCAAGGAGAAAATGCACAAAGAGGTTTGGGGATTATATTCCGTGGGGACTCTTCTCAACTTTCAACCTTCTTCTCGGCGGCATGTGTTTGTTCTTCAATGTGCGCTTGTAAAATAAATTGAAGAACGTGTCAGTTTTCGTTTCCCTTTCACCATCACCACCACCATTTTCGATTTCTCTCTTAACGGTAAAAGAAAGCGGGCTTGTGCCGTTGTGCCATTTAGAATGTAGCAAGCCAAACTTCCGGCGAATGTCTCTATGACTGTCCGTCTGAGCACCGACTGTTAAGAGATTATGGAAATTGAAAACTCGTCTGGTTTGCATTGAGTTATTCCAAGTCGTTTGTACATCTGGTGTGAAAATTCGCTAAAACATGCAACATACTTTTCGCTTTTGGTGCTTTAACCACACTCCTTTCTCCTTCAATTCCATTCACATTCCTTCTGTGTTTCCATGTTTTGCCTATTTCCGTGGAGTTTTGTTACTGCTAGACAATAAAAAGAATAGATGGACGAAAGTATAAAAAAAACTACTTTCCTCTCATTATCGCTCCAGTATTCCAAGGTTGTGCATAATGTACGCCCCTGCAATTTCCCCGTTAACTTTATAGACCGTCTGCTCGTTTGACACCATTGCTGCACATAATAATGTAAATAAAAGATTGAAATGGGACAATTTTGGGAGAGAAATGGACTCTTTTAAAGCTTCTTCAATCCCATCTCCTATATTATATGATGCTAATGCTATGATGATGTTAGCTCGAATGAAACAATAGTGTTGTGACTCGACAACGTGCTATGACACAAAAAGTAAACGAAGCCATTCGTGCCGACACGTCAAATACTCCAGCGGATAAAAAAATACTGGTTAAGACCAACGAATTTAATACCAAGTAATGTCGAGTGCTCCTACAACAACACTTTCTCTACGAAGTAGTTAGTTAGCGTGCCTATCCAAATGAGAATATTCTCAGAAGCAAGCGTTAATTACAAGTCGACAAAAATGAAAGCTTCAAAGGAGAAACTGTTAACAACCCTAAGGTATAATAACAAGTTGGTTCTGAAATGATAAGTAAAGCCAGAAAAGTAACTATTTACAAGGCACAGTCAAACACAGGCACACACTCTCCTTAATACATTGTACATGAAATTTCAAAAAATAGCAAAACAACACGCCAAGTTGAAAGAACAACAAATTTAAACAAATACTCAGCACTAAAACTCTATTTATTCATCTTTTATGCTGTTTGAAGAGACCAAAGCAAAGAAAGTAGTTGAATGTTGCTATTTGATCAAGTTTTTGTGTGCATACCTTCTCTGCAGCTCTTTTAAATATATTAAGTGCACTATTCGTGTATGTACAAGCCTAGTTTGAAGTCGTTCTCTTTCTTGTCTAAACGGATTCCACAAGATTACATACTTTAGAATCAAGTGCAACGTTCTGTATAAACGGCTATTATAGGGGCACGGGTTTAAGAAGAAGGATAACTAGATGTTTACTTTTGCATACTACCATCAACATAATCAGTGTTGCTGCGGACATACATATAAGCCTACCGAGCCAAGAAAAGTTGCTCAATGCCAAGCACAAAGACCCGTAACATGTACCTCTGTTCAACTTTTACCCAAACTTGCATGAAGAGAAAGCTAATAAAACATTAGAGCGTATGTAGATATAACGTTACAATACCTGGTGACATGACTCGTTAAAAGAGGAAGACAATATTGCTCAATAGAAGTGAAAATGCTATTATGGAAACGGGAATTGGTGCATGATTATGATTAGTGGCAGCTATAAAGTTGGATATACATAAAGAAAACATTTTATAACCAGCTGTAGGCGGTTACATGTATTCCCCTTGAAGCAGTGTACTAACAACATAAATGTTTAATTTAAAATCTAACCAGCAGCAACCAAACAAAAAAACTGCCAACAGCAGACAAGCTTCTTGCAAGCAAATTTTCTTTCGTGATGGTAAAGAAAGCTGCTGGGTCTGCTGTATATTCTTTGGTACGACTTTCTGGAGATTCGAGAAGAATCTTTTTCATTTACTTATGTATTTATTTTTTGAATAAATGTTAAGACTTAAACTGAGATTTTGCCTCTTTTCATTTCTCATTTTTTCCCGCTGGAAGCCTAGCATCTTGTCTCCAGTTAGGGAGTACTTGAGTTTCTTGTGTCGATGTTGCTGGCGGATAAAGACAAAAAATGAAAAACTAGCATTTGGGGTGGTACGCATCCCTTTCAAATATTTATTTCCCGATTTTTTCTCTATTATCTCACGACAGAAGAGTAAGACTAGAGGACACTCAAGGACACCTTTCCACATACAAGATTCGGTACTCCCAGTTGATTACTCCCTAGTCAACAATTCATCTCGAAACCGTGATATTGCGTGTCTGCGAACACTTGTACTAACTACCTACGAATCCCTGGATAGTCGTTTCTCATAAATAAGCAAATGAAATGTGAACGTAATCTCCTGTTGTATGTTCCTGTGCTTTTGATGATAACGACGGCACTCCTTAGATTGATTCCGAAATGCGATCACACTTGTTGGCGCGTGACAACATTACTACAAACAAAAGTCCTCCAGATTTCATACAAGAAGGGTCTCTCGTATATCGCAAAAAAAAGTAGCGAGAAAGATTCAATGAATAAATTTGACAGGTAATATCAACCGCGTTTAATAGGGTATGTGTGCTTTCTCTCAAGGAGAAAACAATTTCCCAATAAAACTATTGCGCCAATACGCCCCTGCTGACATACCTAACTGCGTATATGCATATACTTGATCGAACTGAATTCTATCTGGTATATATCTGAGCAGTATCCGGGAAAAGTGCTAAAAGTCACGATTGAATGACACGTGAATTACCTGTTGGACAATAGAGAAAGCATCAAATATCTATTATATGACACGAGGTATGTTCCGTTATAAAGACAGGTGAACATTTTCTTATTAAGGCGTAAATCAAGTTTCTTATTCTATCATCAAAAGGGGTGGATTGGGCCATGACAATAGTTGCTTAGACACAAGCATAAAAACCAGTCACGTATGCTCATTTCCAATTTTCCAATGGCGCTGAGGACATACGTTGCGTTAACGATTGTATCGTTACTACAATATATGAGAAGACTTGCTTAGGAATGCAGAAAAGTCAAATAAAAAAGGAAAGTAAACAAATACACCACGATATATTAGCTTTGTCGTCTGTCTTTCTTTCTCTCTCTCTCTCTCTCTCTCATGTAAACGCTTTTTTCCTCTCAATACTGCAATCCATCCGTCGCCCCATAGCCGTGAAGTGAATAGCAATAAACCTGGTTCATCTATCTGCATATTCATTTCCTGGTGCTGGCTTTGTTTCTCCCCCCTGTGTAGGTATAACCCGCCCGAGTAGAGCAGGGATTTCGCTCAACACATGTCAAAACTTGTGTACACGAAAGAGAACAACACGTTTACGCATAAAAAGATAAGCTGTCTTGCCTGTCACCATTCACCTATTATAACTTTCCTCGTCTCTGGTGAGGTAGCAACAACACTAACAGCGGCAGCAGCAATAATGTTGAAAGTAGAAAACTTTTTTATTCGCAAAGTTTTCCAACTTTTCTCCTCTCTGCTAAAAAGGAAATAGAAATTTCATTAACCAAAAAAGAGAGCATACAAAATCCTCCCTGCTGCCTCGTTGACTTCATCCATACTTATTTATTTGTGTTTAGCTTACGTTACCTTTTTTATACCTATACACATATCATCTGCCAGTATTAATGTTACGACGTCGAATACTAATCCATGCATGTTTTAAAAATAAACACGCAAATACAAATACATGCCGCACAAAAAACCTTACACATAACTAGTCAGCGACGATGAGATGTTGCTTTCTCTATGTAAGTAAATACACGGAAAATATTAACAATAGTAAACGTATAGACTCTTGACAGGTCAATACTCACTTCACCTCGTAATGCTACCATTGGAGCTAACCAAAATTCTCAAAGTTTTATGTTGCTGAACTACTCCAAACTGTACAGAGCTCCATTTTATCGGGGAATTAAATTAAGTAATTTTCGGTAGTGTGCTGGCTTTCTTCCAATATCACAATAGAATATTGTTTTATTACTTTACGTAAAGTCTTACGTAGATAATAATGGGAGTTGTTGCCAAATGAAAACCGACAATGATTACAAACTCCGCTCTTTTGAAAACAAGGCCATTCTGTTGAAAAGCGGTTTGCGATTACGCGATCAAACAGAAGGCCAAACCAGGTCAAAATATCAAGGGCTTGATCACTGTGCCTTGATACTGCGTACATTTCATATGCCTTTCAGTCTTTCTTTCTACTGAATTCATTTTAATCTAGACCCATCACTTGCGTCATTGGCGGATCTAATCAAAACTTTTCGGATAACTGGCAGGTGAATAAATTGTACGTGAAATTAAACCACACAATGTAGATTACGTAGCCTTGCTTCATCCAGGTACTTACCCTCTCTTATTTCAATTTACACATGCCACCGTCTAAAATTAGAACCAATACCTGTTCGAGAGTTGAACTAGTTTTTCGGGTAATGAAATGATGTCAGACGTTTCTGGAAAGTACGGAATGAAGAAACATTGCCACCTATCAAACGAGATGTTGTTGTTGTGTTGAAATATTAATGTACTTGGCCAATATTATGTTCATTTTGTCAATTCCAATTACATGTAATATTTTCACGAAGTTGGATAAACTAGTAAATTTCGTAAAGACTCTTTAGAAGTAGTATTTCCAAATGTATAGTTATTTTATGTTCTATTTCCTACATTGCATCACACGAAATTATTTACTTATACAAACATACGACAAGGAGCGATGATCAGATGAATACAAAGGTGTGTATTCGTACTTATGGAAAGGTAACAATGGTAAACTTGAACTATTACATAGGAACAAATAATTGTATGAATTGTATTTTACCGTTTTACGATTTTCCATAACTATTGAAATGAAACGGTAGAAAGTAGATGTCGGCTGGATAAAAAAAGTTTTAAACTTCTTAAAAATCTGTGGGGTTTCGATCGAGTTTTCCATTAGTTTTACAAAGCTCATGCTACGCTGATATTGTTAACAAATCCAAATCTCGAATGCAAGGTAACACCCAGTGTATACTACACTACAAAGATGTAAGTGATGTAAGTTCATTAGACTACAAAACCAATTATCGATTTTATGGAAATATTAGTAGCAGTCCTATCACCGTTGTAGAAACAAATATATATCAGGCAAATATTCTAAACGTAATCTTGAAAGCAGGCAGTACTCGTGCAAATTAAATACTAGGCGAGGATGACCGAAGGAGAAAGACTAAATGGAAACTCCATCTCTTTGCTGTTGCAGTATGACACAAACATAAAGTGCTTTCACATAAACAATCCTTTTATTCCCCAACTTCCATATTTTAACTGTTTAAACATGTGAAGCAAGCAAAGGTTTACAAGACGACTTCAAAATGTAACTTTAGTGGCATACACCAAATTACCAAAGGAAGAGTAGACAGTTGGGAAAGGAGTCCAAAGACTAATAATGCTGCTACTCCTGATTCTCATCGTTAACCCCCGCAGTATTTGCAGAAGAATGATTAATAAAACATAATACTTTGTAATTTATTTATAAGAGGAAGAAAAACACTCTGGAAGCTTTTGAATTCCCCACAGTAATTAAACCCTTGTTTTCCTCTTTATCCCATTTCACAGCAGCAACCAAAACAACCACAATTGTGTGGAAGCGTCCGCATATGAATAAGATTATTATTAAAATTTAGAAACGAGTAGGAAAAGTAAAGTAAACAGGAGAAACGTGTAGTTATGTATCTCCCTAAGACGAAAATACAACATGCCCTTTTTCCTGTGCGTGCACATGTCAGTTTGATTGCGCTGTGGAATTTTTTATGCTATAATCGGTCCACCGACTAATACACCCACTCCGTTTTATCGTGTCGAGAATAACGCCTTGGAAATGCATTTTTGACGCCCGAGCATGTTTCTTTGTGCTACATGCTCTCAGACTCCTTCAAACAAAGCAACAAGCATGGAACGCTTAAAGGAGAAAGTGCGTGCTTATAAGGGCAAGAAAAAGATTTGCTTGAAGCAGCACATACTTTCTCGCCGTTTCCCCCGTAAAAATACTCATTTCTACAAAACACACACAAGAAAAAGAAAACAGTGGAAATAACAACACTGGAATGATCGTCAGTACAAATCCTTCGTCATTTTCACGGACAGAAAAATAAATAAGAGACAGGCTAAAACAAACATGAAACAAGGTTTTACGAGCGAGTAAATGATCAAGCCACCAAAAGCTCACACTAGGAAGATTATTCGAAATCCAATTAAAACTTGATGTTTTTTCATTACAACCCATTTCAGGAATGTTCATAAAACCGGAAAGGAAATAGGTTTGCTACCTGTAAAGTTTGTAGCTATGGTTGTTTTAATCGATATTGGGCTACCGCTTCCCATTTTGGAGTGCTGCTAACTCACAAACTATAAAGATTTTGGCGAGGTGCGGAAGGTTTGATCAAAAGCTTTGTCAGTGACGGCGCGTTTTTTTAAATATAAATTTTGTTTATAGCAATATTTTTTTACAAAGTTTACTAGTAAAAGTTCAACGAACCCATAACTTACCTGTCAATATAAATGCTCCTATACTAAATAAATTTTCAAGGCGGGAAAAGTTCATTTAAAAACTGCACTAAAGTCGAATGGGTAAATAAATAAAGGAAAATAAAGTTTTGAAAACGGAAAAATAAATAGACATATCACTCCGCGTAAAAACTTTTGAGGCGCGTGACAGAAAGGACGAAAACAAGCCAGATATCCACTACACGCAGACATGAGGTGTCACTAGTAAGTTAAATATATATAGGGACAGAGACAGCTTTGTTTTTAAACCTTTCTGCTTGACTAATAAAATAGTTAATGGCATGCATAAAAATCAATATATAAAAATGGTGCTGTTTGTTGCATTTGCCAAAGCCTACTAATAAACAAAACGTGTCATCATGATACACACTTTATAGCCGCACAGTAGTAGAAGGTACCAAGCACAATCGCTGTTTCGCATTAAACACTTCCCAATTTCCCCTTCTCTCTCATCCAAACTGGCAACAGTGTAAGTTGTTTGTTACAACAACAGCAACAAGAATCAAACTGGTATATAAATAAACGACAAGACAGAAAAACAAGGAAAACGCACGAGTCAAGTCCACTTGACGACAAAGTCATTGTTTTCCTTTCATAATACAGAAATTCAATATATAACGTAGTAGTGGCTATTATAGGCAGCGCTAGTACAAAATTGAAGTGTCCTTTCATTTTCATTACTNATTCAATATATAACGTAGTAGTGGCTATTATAGGCAGCGCTAGTACAAAATTGAAGTGTCCTTTCATTTTCATTACTATATTCTTGCTATTTTTGATACAGTTTAAAACTAAACAGAATCCTCTCGTCTGTCTTTCAACGACAAAGGAACAATGACAAGAGTTGTCTAGTGTTGTGTCTAATCAGGTGCATTTTGTTTTTTTAGGCCGCTCTTCTTCTTGCATATACCCACTAAAACCAAGTTTAATCATGCTGAAAGAATGTCAGCCATTTTATTCTCTTTTTTACAGAAAAAAATGTTTGTCTTTATCATCCCTATTGTCATATTTTACTACGACAACGCGGAAAGTGATAATAAAAAAACTATTTGATGTTATGCACTTCCCGTAATGGGATGATGTTGCTATAAAGACATGATATTTGAGTTGACAAAGGCATTCTTGTTAAAGAGTACTAAAGAGTCAGGAACACTCAACTTTTCACAGGGGCAATACGCCACTTGCTTGCTTGAAATGCAACTACATATTCAAGTTCACACAACAAGAAGGGGAAATAAAATGAGTGTTGTTTTTAATTTTAATTTTTGTACTTCTCACACCATCTTTAATTTTTTTTAGTTCTCATCATCAAACGTCGTATGTGACTTACAAGAGCGCGACAGTAAAAAGAGAGAACGACACTATATAATTACTACGTACGCACACCTACTGTATAGTAATGGCTGCAGCAGGTACATTTTTTTATCACCATCGGCATACTCGAGCGAAACGACGACAAATTCGCTAAGCTCTAGTATCCGAAATGTGCAGTAGCGCTGTAACAAAAAACACACCTATTATTACGTTAAGCGTGTACACATTCGCCGTGCATTGTATTTTATTCGCTTTTTTAAATTTCAAGGTTGATTATTCCTTATTCCTTTTTTAAAAATGAATGCTCACACACACACACACACACACACACACACACACACACACACACACACACACACACATCAGCGTCTATCTTTAGAATGCATTTTATCGGCAAAATAATGACAAAGCAAATGGTAATGGAATATGTGAACCAAACTTGGCTGTGGGGTAATTAAACCACGATTAAAGCTGCTTTGTCAAGTGCAGACATGCATAAAGTACCAGTGACAAAAAGGTATGTGTGTGGTTTTTCAACTAGAAACTTATTCGAGTGATATATTTTGGTCACATCTAATTCAGGTCATGACCGATGTCAATCATAAAAAATTACCATTATTTTTATAGCTGTCTTTGTGAGATATTACTCCTGCTAATTTCTTATTAACTCTCGTAGTACTAGTATCTAACAAATAATCATAAAAAATAATAAAAATTGAGTGAGAAACAAATCTTCAACTGATTATACACGCCCTACCAGCCAACGCACAGCTGTCATTAGATTGGAGAGAATACTTTTTTTAGCGTCTCACATCATCACTATCACACGAGTTTGATTTTAGATGGTGAGTCAAATCAAATCAAATGTACTTAACTATTTATTTCTTGCCAAGTCAACCGTAATTATTGTTATCCAATCTTTTATCACGTCTGCTTGTGTGTTTTTTTTGGATGTAGTACTTATTGAGTCTCGTTCGAGAGACGTGACCACTTTATAAAACATTAAGATTCAGCTTGTAATTTTGAAAAGAAAAAAAAAACGTAAGGAAAAGTAAAAGAACGTTACTACTGTAGGGATGGGGAGGGCATTAGATTGATTTCGAATTTGGAACTAAGCACGAACTACGAACAAGTGACAATGCAAATTGAAGTTGAATTTTGCTTTTTTCTAAAGCTTTCCTCGCTCCATGTAGTTTTCCCATTACCTGATACAAAGCACACGTACAGTGTTACACTGATAATGCTGATCATCTTCATCAATTTTTATGAAGTACAAGCAAATTCGATAAAGCTCACAGGCAGGCAGTCAAACACTATATAGTAGGTAACGTCCCAGTCCCATCCTGTACAATACAACTACATCAAATTCATTGGCATAACATTGACCATCATTTAAAACGATTGCTTATATAGCCCAACAGGTTTAAAAATGAACATTTAGAATTTTAGCGCTTGTTGCTGCTCGCCGCCAGATTTTATGTAAATGAAGTCACAAATCAGCCAATACAACAATGCGATTAGTGTTTAGAAATTTTTAAAATATTCTCATGTTGACTGAAGCATGAAATTGGCGTCTTTTTTTAAAGACGTGAGTAGAGTGAATGAAAGTTTGGTAAAGGTAATAATCCGAGTGTAGTTAAATGGCAGGATTGCACTGTTATCGAGTAAGTAAATTCAAACCCATTTTTGAAGGTGGAAGTGCGCTAACGCTTCTTGAGAATTTGGTAGTAGACACAGCGATAACATGAGTAATTCGTAAGGAATTTTTTCATTGATTTTTTTTAAAAGCCTAAAAGCATAAGTGAAAAAGGTACGTGACGTGTTGGTGATGATCTGTCATGTACAAAACAGATAAATCTACGGATTTACGACTTACTCCACTGATTTGAATTAATTCAAGGAAAAAAACTCACGTGCATTTTTTGGCTTAGTTTAGTTACAATAATGAGCCAGGCAATAAAAAGTAACAATGATGTTTTAACGACTTAACTGATGAATACCGTATTGTTGACTGTGTTCATCTTTGTTACTTTAATTTTCTCGTTAAAATAATTAATGCATTCATCACATCGTTAGCGATATGGCTATTGTCCTTAAGAGTTAATTGAAAAAATCGTGACATTGGGAAGCAATCAGTAGTGGAGATGTGACAGCAATCACTCCTAATTTCCTCGACCAGTTGGAGTTTTGACGATGGTATCATTTTGTACTGCAACGGTGCAATGGTACTAATGGTAACTTCGGCCAAGACTATACTATACGTAACCTTCAACCTTACTTAAATGCATATTACATGGCCCACGGCATTTAGTTCAGCAAGACGTTGTCGATGTAAGCCACTAATCTAAATAAATTTTCTGGCAAAGAATCTAAATTGTTTTTATTTATTTACTATCAAGCAATTACGCTTATCTTACATCAAAAAGACCTACTGCGAATACCAACTGCACTGCTCAAGCTTCAGTCAAGCTTTTTCAAAATCATGTTAAGAATATTTATTTCTTTTTTATATTCACTATTTCTTTGAGGCACAACAACAAAACGTAGGAAATGATACAGATCTGCATTCAAGTTGTCAGTTTTTGTCAATTTAAACAGTAGGAAATGCAATCAGCCATCTAATCAAGCAAGCTAATATAAAATATAAAATATAAAATACTGGTGCAAAGCCCCTTAATTGTCAAGATTAGGAAGATAATACAAAACTCCACTCCAAGTATAACGAACTGAAACCATTGTTTTTCTTACAAAACGGCAATAAGCAGCTCCGTTTAATTCTGTTTGTCCGTCCGACGGAATAAATAAAATTTGTATATATGGTAATACAAACATGCAGAATATGGTAATTTCTGCAATTACTCTACCCACCCTACCCTACACTTAACCTTTTTTTCTTTTTTTTTTGTCCTCTTACGGTTTTGTGTCTATACGCTTGATTAACAATTACAGCAATATAAAACGATCCGTGAACATTATTTGCTTCCCTGTGGCCAATCACCCAAAAATGACGAGGAACAAACAAAAATGCAACATACTGCGAAGTGATGACAGTACAAAAACGATAGCATTGAACATATTGGGGAGTCTGGTGCTGGCTACCTTTGATCATTTTTCATGTAACACCTTTGTGATATGATGGACTGAAATTAACCCCTCTTTTGTTTTAATTGGCGTCCTGCAGACTCACACACTGAGAGAAGGAGGAGGACATGTCAAAAAACCAAGAGCTATACACTGCGTACGCCAAACATATTTTTTTGCTCCTGCTTTCATTGTATTCCCTTTGTTGCGTTACAGTGGAATCCTTGAGAAATCATTGAACTTGAGCTCAAGTCATAAAATTCTAGCCGTCCTACTGTTCAGACCCAAGATCTGCGATCTTACGTGTGAATTTTTGTAACAAAAACTGACAATGTTCATGCACAAGTAACGGCGTGTCATAGTAACTGGTGGCGTGGCATCACCGCAAATGCGTAAATGAAAAACAAACGAAAGCGTGCAGTCAAGCTTTGTCAGCGTTTCATTTCGACACATTTATATGCCTACTACGACGGTTGACGACCATACAGAGAGCGTGTATACGGTTGCGAAAAACGGTCACAGTCTTAATATGTAAATGTACGCAAATCTGCATTCCATAAATTATAAACATTACACACCTGTGCGTATGATGATAACGACTAATTATGTTATTTAAGTAGGCGAAAGGCAGCCGCTTTTTTTTTTAAAAAAATATATAGATCGCTTTCATGATCAACATGGACAAACCTAGCCTTAGTCATACAATACCATATCGCACACAACTTACTGACTTGGTATTTCTTTAAATTTAAAAACAAACAAACATATACGACTTAGAATTTTGAAATCAAAATGAAGTGTACATAATAGTCACCTAACCTAACGCACAACATCCTTAGGCCAAGAATAACAGCACAATACAAGTGCAGTAATGGTGATAAATTTCCTCTTTTGGTCATCATACATATCATTATCATCACATCAAACGCATAAATTTTGTTTAGATGTCCTTTATAGAAAAATCAAAATTATGCACTGTAATGCAATAATCCATTTATAGAGGCAAGGCTGTTATCGCTCGCCTTTATTGACCACATGACGAATGTCAATATTTTAGACGCTCGGCAAGAATTTAAAAAACGCTTGGAACAATTGCAATACGATTCTTCTAAGTCAAGTTCGTGCAAAAGGATATTTTTGCGGGAAGGCTACATGCATGCTAGCTATTTTGATACATGTATATATAGTTTTTAGATGGTAAATTTGAACCGTGGATACAGCAAACACCAATACAAAGCAACTCTTGAAATCTCTTGAAAAAGGACCTTATTTGTAAAATATTATGACACTTGATGATGATGACTCTATTTACATTGTTACTTGAATTATTTACACATATCATGTGTACAAGTAAATAGTACGTCTCAAAGAAGGAAAGAAGAATGACGCCCTTTTTTTAAAATCTCCGCTATCAAGTTGAAACGTGTAAAACAAAACAAGGTTACACTAAAGTGTTGTAAGTGTGTCTACAGCTACAATAGCAGTGCACCAATTTCTGTAAATAAAGCTTGAAATATAAGTAATATAATGTAAAGCAAGAGATAATGGGGATGCTATTATTTTTATTTATGTGGCACGTTACGTTACAACAAGCCATCATTTAACAGTGTTGTAGAACACGATACAT
>JAHZNB010001160.1:1506-20962 GCA_027744295.1 Callyntrura guangdongensis
ATATATACATATATACTAATGAGCTATATGTAATTAAGTGATGCATAATTTTTTGACATGCGTTGTTACATGATAACCATCCCAATTAATGTGATGTATAGAAATGGGTTAGTTTCGCAATGTAGTTTTTCACTGTATCTTGATAAACTTTCAGGTATGAAGTCGCTCGCTCGCTCTGGGTGTTACGGCAAATAAGAGGGATTGTCTATCCCTCCTCCTCCAACCGCATTACCTCCTTTGACAACCCCAGCAGCCGGAGTATTTGGAGGAAGACCATCATCTGAACTGTTGTAGTGGGGAATGGGGGAATTGGTTCCTTCAATTGTGGCAGTAATGTTACCAGACTGGGCGTGGGTGGCAGCCAAGTCCTCTTGATACTGCGGATGTTGCTGTTGATACGGTGTATTGGCGTAAATGTTGGTGTGTCCGTAGTAGTCATAAGAGGTCGGGGAAGTGGAACCTAAAGAGGAGCTGTTGGCATACAAAGTGGAACCTGGGTACATGATGCCCCCACCGACTCCAGCAGTATTTCCCTTTTTGTGGCTGTTCAGATGGCAAAGTGTGTCCAGGTAGGTGAGCTCCCCGATAAACAGATATACTACCCAGAGCGTGTACATGCGGTACACAAGGTGAATGATTATGTCAAATACAACCAGAACGAAGGCGACTCGAAAGCACAAGATCAGAATGAGGATAAACAGGGATATAGCGGTAATCACGGTTTGGATGTAAAACCACCATTTGCAGCGACGTATGCTGTACTGTGGGAAAAAGAGTTGGGGCGAAGTGAGAAAACGACAGGATAGAGTGATACAGTGTGTAAGTCTTTGACTGTGAGTTGATCATTTGTCATTACATTGTAGCTTACATTTCTTGCTCCCGTGTAGAGTAGGGCAGAGATGCCCACGTTTGTAGCGAGGAAGACGGTAAGAATGGTCCACACTCCGGTAGTAACATACGCCCCGTGTGCAGCCACGCCTGGTTAAAAACCAACAATAGAAAAATATCTTCATGCAAAAAAACGGTATGAAGGATGAACCAGAAATGAAGTAATGTGTAGTTGTTTAGCATAAAATAAAATAAAAACAAATCTGTTAAAAATGGTAAGTTTGGGTTAGTAACTCAAATGGTCATGATCTTCTTCACAATCTGAGTCATCCTCATCGTATTTCTGGTTAAGAGGTTGAGCGTTTGTCGGCTCAACAACAAACGCATTCTCATTTTTACCGTATTTCTCATCGATGTTGAAAATCAGGTCCGACACAAAAATGATAAGAATGATGAGTGCCACAATCTAGAGCACAGTAAAGAGAAAGAAATAACAATGAAATTTTCATCGATCCCAAACATTCTCTCTGATAAGAAGACAAATGTACAGCTTAATTAATAAATGTGAAACCGAAACTTAGGCACACATATATTCTACTAGTATTTATGTGGCCCGAGGAAATAATCAAGAAAGCCACAAAATCTTACAATGTCAACAACAGCCACCATCTTTGCTCCCGTCCTCAGTGTGATACAGCAACAGGGATTAACCAGCAGCCATTTTTCCCTTCTTCACAAACAAATTATTTACAAGAAAATCCTTGCTCTTCCACACAGCACCGCACTCCACAAAAACTTTTCAAAACATGACCTGCGTCTCCTCCTGGACTCGACACTGGGTGATTATCACCAATGTTCCCGAAACTGCACAGGAAAAAAATGTAACAAGAAAACAAAACGATCCCAATCACCGTCGAAAAATGTGCTGACGAAACTATGCCTCTCTTTTTTGGACCTTTTTTGGAGGCGACTAAATCATGTACATCACCACAAGCGTTATTGTTTCGTTCTTATTTCTCTTACCGTGTATTCCTCAGGCACTGTTGAGTTCAATGACGATAAATGCTAATAATAATGGTCGATGGTCTTCGTTCCACCGTACCTTGTAACAGGCACTGTATAACAAAATGCAACTAGAAATCTAAAAGACACACCACATACCTATATATCTGTTATACAATATACACAGGATTAATATGCACCACATTATAATATCTGTACCGATAAGTGCATATTAGGAGGTGTCATGTCATACCAACTGACCAAAAAACAACAACCGCAGCGCCAGAGCAGAGAGGGCAGTGATCAAACAAACGGAATGTTACGGTTATGGCTGTGTGTGGTACTGTAAAAGCAAATGTTGGATTATTCCTCTAAAATGCAAGGCACAGTTGGTTGGACATGTAAACTCAACGCTACAATTCCAATTAATATTATACAATAGTTTTAAAAATACCGAGAGTGTGTGTGTGTGTGCATTCATTCACGTGTAGTAATGAATGCACACAAAAAATATTTTTAAATGCAACCCGTTGGGCAAGATCCTCCTCACCTTTTTGAAAAGATGTTATAATATTATATGGGCAATGGTGGTGCTGCTGCTCTGGCTTGCTTGATCTTCTTGGTAAATAGTAAAAGTGAATGGGAACAACACAGTCGCCAGTTTTGGTTCGATTTCCATATATGAATTTGATGATCTATCTTCTTGACTCCTATTTTCTTGCTCCTTGTGTGCGCTGTTGCTGCTGTCTACTCTTGAGCTGGCTACGGTGATGTCGCAAAAACGTCTTTACACAGAGAAACCAGCAACAACAATAGCAATATGGCAATCTTGTCAAAAAAAGAAATGAGCTTGTTGTGAGATGTGTTGTGATAATAGAATGGAATGGTGATGACGGTTAATCGTTGAATTTTTTAAAATGTAGGTATATACACACGTATTTATTTATGGGCATATTTGCAGAAAAAATAACGTGTCTCTGGTGTTGTGTGTGGTGGTGATTCAATACGTTTGTACGCAGAATACGGTGTAGGATGACTTCTTAAGATGGTAAAATGAATGAACCAAGAGGGATGGAGAGAGAAAAAAACGTGCATTTTTCTTTGGTCAATTATTATCAACGAAACTCATCTGAATTTTTTTAAAGCCAGATTCATTATGAAATGATAAATGTACCGAAAATGCATATAAAATATCCATTAACTATTGGTCATGCTTCTAATTTTGTCTTTTGGAAGTTTGTATTATACAAACATACAGGGACAATTATGATGTTATCAACATCACGGTCATGTTTCTACATTGGGTGTTAATTTGCTTGAGATTTGGCACTATTACTGCTACTACACCTCTTGTCTACTGATCCCAACAACGCGATTTACTACGTGCGAGTACAAACAAATTGGAGTCGTCTCTGGATTTACTTTACTGTAGAGAATTAAACGCTCCTTCATTAAGCATATAAGAACAACGTGTCTTACTACGTTAACTCAGAAAATATTTACTAACTTTTTTTAAAGCGTCTCAAACCTTTTGTGCAGCTGCCCAAATTATCATTATTATATTATGATCATCATTATGCCCCAGTATAAAAGCTAGTATGTAGCATAATGGTAGGGCAAGTGCAGAATGTTTGGACAAATTTAAGTGAAAACGAGATGCTAATTGGGGCAATTGATTTAAAAAATGGCATATGTAATGAATATTACCATAATCATATGTCTATGTAGAGTAGCCGTGCAAAGTACAGGTATGTATATTATAATATGCTTTACCTTTTCGTTTTACTAAAAATTACGCAAGGTTACGTTTTGGAATGGAAAATGGGATTTTCTTGTAAGTTGGTGAGCACGTTATAATTTCAGATCAAGTTTCAAGTTAAAGTTAAAAGTTCTACTGTTCTTGCGGCACATCAACCACAGAAAGAATGATATTTGTATTTATGGCACAACTGAACAGAACACAACTTTTGTGGCCGTAAAAGCCCTACTTTGTCACGAAGTCGTAGAAGTGGTAACATCAACAAGGAACTAGGAAGTAAAACCAGATAGAGAATAGTTACTACGATGTAATAAGGAGCTTTAACTTGATACTACATAACAATAACACTCTAGGTAATATAACTTTATATCATCATCAGTCAAGTAGAGTCGCAGCATCCATCCATCCCAAGACATCTGCAACGATGTGCACACATCCATTTATTTTGGCACATCTCGGCCCACGCACGCAGCATCAAAATTTTTGTTTTAAAAAGCCATGATGTACAATGTTTCGAAGTAGGTATGAATGAATGTGTTGGAAAAGGTGTAATTGTAAATCTCATTTTACACAGGTTAACCTGTTATCACTATATCCCTCTTTCTTGTGACGTACCACCAGACGACCTGACCACGGTTGTGGAATACAAACAGCTGAAAAGAGATGGGACTCCTCCTTAATAAATTCATGAAACGGAAAAGTGAACCCACAGGGCAAATGTACTCCATGTTTTCAAATCCGGCGGAATTGGCGTGCTGAATGCTTTTAGTGAAATTAACAAGTTATCTTGAAGGCTTAATACTTTTAAAGGTGTATATATATAGTATGTATTTATTGTATTTCTTTCTCTGAATATTCTACAGACAGTCAGCATTTATTTTTTTGACAATTTCAATTTCATTGTTATATTTTATTGTTAATTAATCCTTCTCTTATAATATTAGCTTGTTGATAGTTTCATAATAATTAGTATTACTTACCACTTAATAGTACATAACAGTTAGTTGCATCCTTTATTTTAATGTTAATACTTCGTTAACTTCCTGTTTTACACTCTTTACCTTTTGTAGTTTTTTTTATTTTTTTAAAATTAATACTTCAAATTTAAACTGTAGAACTTGCATTTTTTTCAAATTGATCTGATCGGAGTTTTCTGTGACTTAAAATTAGTAGTGTAACATTTAATATTTTCCCGTTTATTTTTATGCTATTCATGTTTTATCACCCACCACCTAAATAATTTAATTTAGCTGTTTTTGACTTTATATGAACGTATCATGATTCTCGACTCACATTAATTTAAATGTATGTGACAGGAAATGAACTGTATGTAAATGTGATTGTAGTACGTAGCGAAGCGTAAATAACTCTCTGTTATAAAAACTTGTCCAATTTTTAATATGACCTATCCATAACGTATTATAAGGTGCCAATTAGAATTTGCCAATTTAACCCTTTTTACCTAACTACAAATACATGATCTATAACTTGACTAAAAATTCTCTGAAATGAAATGGGTGTTTCTTTCCTGTTTTGCCATAGAAGGTAACTCCCATGCTGTGAAAAGTGAACTCAATGTGGATTAGATAAGTACCTACATATATGGAGCATTACACATCTATTTTTACAAGGAGCAGCTGAAGGAATAGACAGATGAATCATAAAACACAATGACAAAAATAACAATATGCTTTTATGACGATGTAGCCCTTGATTAACGTTTTTACTAGCTAAACACACAAATAAGATTACGACACACAGACAGAGGTTGCTGCTGCTATAACTAGAGAAATACTATTTGCATTTAAGTACCAACCCACTACTACTCACAACAAAGAATTAGGATGGAAGATGACACAAAAAAGTAACAGACATTTTAGTTGTTTAGTTGTACAACTGTTAGAGCAATACATAAAAAGATATTTTTAAACGACTGATATAAGATGGTTATTGTAGAAAATATTTTTTTAAATAAAGAAATGAAATAATCTGTCCACTCCTCTATACCTCCACTCCAGAGAGGAGACCCTGCTGCTGACATGATTCAGATTGTAACAAAACTGTCATTTGTGTGCTATAAAGAAAATGTACTTTTACATCTTAATTGTGGTGAAAGACGGAATGTTTGATTTTTTTTTCTCTGAAGAATTTTTCACAATGCAAATATTTCTTGTGGGGGCAAGTATGTGGGCATCTAACGGTATAACTAAAACTGCCAGCTACTAAAATGAATTTCTTATGAAAAACTTCCGTCATTTACATCAAATTAGCTAGAATATAAAAAAAAGCAAACAAGTTGTGAGCTGACGTTAATGATATGGTAAATTATAAGTACCCACCCACGCGGAAAAAAAATCATGTTATTAACCGCATCTACTCTGCAAGGCAGTTTTTCTCTTGTTTCGTAAGGTAAATAAGTACTTAACATTGTACCTTCCTATACAAGTTTTCTTGTTAGGAGCAAAGCAAAAGGGAATTTTCCCTAGCATTATCATGTGGACATATATAGTGCATACCTGTACACTGTACACATTGCTAACTTGTTTGACGTAGTGTTTGATCCGGAGAAAGCACCCGTTATATATAGCACCTGATTTTCTTAAGCACACATCGTGTTGACGATATATTTTGGTGCTGGGGCAGTGCTAGTGAAGAGGAGACTAATGAGTGGCGACGATAATTCTCAACGTGACTAGAAACGATTAATTAATATTGGTTACCAACAAAATAAAAACAGCAGCAACGGAAGTAAAAAATAATGTTAGTATAATAACAGGTCGAATTTTGAAGGTCGAGGTGAGCTTGCAGTTGTGAAACGGCATTATACTCAAATATATGTATAAACTTACAAATAGATGCTAAAAGCTTTAATTTTAGCAAGGCATCATTCGTTCACATCGTTAGGTATGTACTATGTACAAAGGTCAGATAAAATAATAATATTCAATGTCATTGTGAATGGACGTCAAAAAAGCAAGCAATAAATGATAAAATTCATGCATCGTATCATGCATACGATTTAAAGCGCAAATAAAATGTTTTTTACACTGGAATTTTGTATTCATTTATTACAATTTTAGCTAACATACTATACTTAATGGGACTTGATGACGACGCTGGCGAGGAGATACTAAACATACACAATACACATATATCTTCATTTTTAATATCACAAAAACCATAAATGAAATTATAATAATACATTAAGAAAGTCATTATTTTGTTGGGATCATCAAGGAATATATATAGTCATACAACAAAATATTCACCCTCAATTTTATCATATCACTAAAAATACTTTGCCGTGTATGTATTAAAACTTGCGTCTAATTAGCAGTTTCACTATACGTCATTCCAAATAAATCTGCTGTGGATGGTCACCTTAATTCGGAAACTGCAAACTTTATGATATCAAAGAACATTTTTCTTAACAGAGAAGATTCATCTAACGCGGCGGCGCGGCTGTCGTCATTACTTTACAAACCACAGGCAAAATGTATTTACAAGGAGAAAACTAATCAAAGATTTTGTAATCACATGCATAGAGAATAATTATGCGATAATAGTAAGTATATTGATGTCAGCGTTGTCGGCCACAAGTTGCCTCTACAGGTAAGATAATAATAATTCATTAACGATACTCCAATGTTGCTTTCTGATGTCAAACTTTAAGAGCAATAAGCTTATTTCATGCATAACATATACGTAGTCGTAGCGTAGTTTTTCTTTTACAAACTCTTTAGTACTTATTATTAATATTATTATTATCTACAATTTAGTAACTTTACCTCATCATTATTACTAAAATATTAGTAGTGATACAACTTAACTAGACGGTGTACGATAAGTTTATATTGAAAAGGAGAGAGGAAAATCAGCATTTTACTACTAAATATAATTTCAGAAATTGTTGAAACAAAAAATAAGATTATATTAATACCGCATTTTTATTTATTGAGCCAATAAACAGCTTCATCATAATCGATTTATGCTAGATGCGATGAAAATCAAGTTGTATAGTTTGCTCAAAATTTTATGCTAATCATACGCAAGCGCAATAATAGATTACATTACAATACAGGCAAAATTTACGCGATTTTGGTGACCGATTGTGACGATGATGAATGATCATAGTCAACTAAAGATAAACTGAAATAAAATGTTTAACGATCTTGTAAAGGTATGCATGTAATCACTGATTTGTTACATTCGCCTTTTCATTCCATGATTTTTCACTTCCGACCCGTAGCTCCAGTAGAATGATTATCGGCAGGTGCAGCAACAGCAGCCGGAGTTGTAGCAGGCGTATCGTGTCCATTACTACCGTCGCCGCCGAAAAGATAAACTACAAAAACAAAATAATACAGTGCAATAATGAACCAAAATAATGTGGGATAATAATAGGAAATATAAAAGAACAAAAAAAACTTAATAGAACTAAATCCCTTGGGATGAAATTAAAATCTATGGTCCAATAAACATCTTCCTCAACAAACATAAACCAAAACAACAACAGAATCTTTTCGTCAAACGTCATCGGTCTACAATCTGCTGCGCAACTGTAGAAATTGTGATAAAACTACATAAGAAAATGAAAATTGCAAGTATAAATAAAAATGCTCAGAATGTAGCAAAACACAGCGTGAAATATAATTACCTAAACAAGGTGCATACACTATAATAGCTTATGTTATGAAAACGTTAAATGACGCACTTAACTACAATACATTTCTCACAACGAACAATAATTAAGCGGATAGCATATGTAATTTAAGTCAGCATAATAATAAAATTCGTTTGTCTTACGTACAAACATGTACAAAGTATTCACATAAATACATTTCTCACAACGAACAATAATTAAGCGGATAGCATATGTAATTTAAGTCAGCATAATAATAAAATTCGTTTGTCTTACGTACAAACATGTACAAAGTATTGACATCGACTTGAGATCACGCTGGAAAGCTGATTGCTGGAATGCATGAGAGATAATTTTTTTTTTGAAAAAAAAAAACCTTAACATTTGCCCATGTACTGGCCTGTTATGCATTTACACAGATACAGTTAGCCTATTCTGCTTAATATACAAACCCTAATTAAGTAACACTATATAAATATTTTCTATTCAAAGACTGAATGTATCATTTCTATCAATTCTTAAATAGAAAATTCATTCATCATTACCATAATCATTTTACTTCAGAAACTGTTAATTATTGTATGACACAATTGGGTTTTGTTTTTAACCTTTCACCTTTCACACATGCTTGATTTGCATATACACGAGTGTTTAATAGTTATCTATCTATGTAAGTCCAATTTTTACTTTATAATGCGATGCTAATGTCAGGGAAATGTTTCATTCCATTCCGAGAATGACACACCTTCTAAAAGTTTAATACTGCACCGGAATGATGTATATGTATTGTGGTACATATAATCTAGTTATCTTTTATTTTTTTACACTTATTTACATTCACACATCTTTTGTAGATGTCAAGATTCAAGATGTCATCTATGAATTGCTTCCTCTCTCCTAGGGGCTTATTTTTTTTTAGATATTTCCCCTTCACCCGATTTCAACAAGAATTTTATCAATTTATTTTCCTGCCATTGTCAGAGTTTTAATTTGTTCCAACGAGTTTATTTTTTGCAAACCTTTTCTCCTAAAGATGTGATATTCATTTATTTTATTCAGCGCACGTAGATACCACCTACACACGCCATCATATCGTGATGATTGATGATACGACGAATGAATGTGGTGACTGAACGGAATAATAATATAATTACTGGAAAAACAAAAAAACGCCTACTTACATATCTAACAAACAAACAAACCTACGCAATGAGGATGGAGATAAAATTTAGTATGTACATAATAATAATATTAAAAAAAGTTGTAAAAATGTATATGGAATCAAATGGAGGGTGTAAAAGAGGGGACAGATACAAAGAGCAACATCACAAGATGTCATTATACAAACTAATTACCTACTGGCACAACTTGACATTGACAATGGAAAGAGTAAAATAGATACAAGCGCACACATAAAAGAGTAGTAGTTAGTAGTAGTGGATTCGATTCTTTGGTTAAAATTAAAAATGCTAAATATAAGTGATAGTAATGATTACTTGGATAATTTGTTGTATACAAAGGATCACGGTTATCATTGACCTTACGTAGTCAGATTTATATGAATTATCTACATCATGGTTAATTTTCGTCATAGTTAAAGTGATAAGAAAGAATGATATATACATATGCACTCATTCGGACTTTGATGATTGCCAGACAAATATTTCGCTTTATGCGGAAAGAGCGGTTGTTTTACCCCAAAAAAGAGGCTGTTATGCTGATTTGTTTGCTATCCCTCTACCTTGTACACGGAGAATGAGTGAGAGTTGACAGATATATAGACATTAAGCAGTATATAAAGAGAAATACATATAGCACATAGTATTTAACATTGTACGTACACGGTATGAAACAGACTTTTGCAAGCTGGGATTGGCGATCAACCAGATAATATTCCAAATTGCTAAGTAAAATTACCAGTTTTGTAAATAGGAGTTTTGGTTTGCACATTTAGCTATATAATCAGTCGAATGAAAGCGGTTTGTTTCGCAATTATACCTTTTGTCACATGGATTTTGTAATATCTAGTATTTGGTAGTAACAATTTAAGCTGATAATATAGAAAAAAATGATTTGTGTGAGAATTTGTAACACAGTATTTTTGAAAAAAAAACTTCCAGCCTTGAACTTTGGTTTATAAAATAAAATCAGTAATAATAGTAAAAAAGCATGTGTTACGAATTACAGTTTGCCTTAGATTTTCTGTAGATGTATGTAACTTTCGTAGTAAAAATACTGTCGTTTTTTAATAGGTTTATCAATTTTTTAGCATTACTTTTTTGTAAATTTCATTGGGGAACACATTTGAATTTCTTTCCGCTTCTTTAAAAAACTCCCATTTATGATTTATAGCTTTAAACAAAATAAGTATGCGCCCATGGTACAGACAGGAGTATATTTATGCAATATATAGTTTTCTACCTACAGTTTCTCAGCTACTTTAACTCACGTCTACCCTGACGATTTCCTATTTTCATTTTAAAAGCTTTCTAACACTACATAGGCTTCTCAGTTACATTGTCGAAAATTGATTATCAAGGTTGCACGAAGCCATAATATTTTGAGTAGAAGTGGTAATTGGATTTATTAGGACATACAGGTAAAAAGGTAGGGATGAAAATTCACTTAATAAGGTCTTTCAGTGCCTTGCTAATACACTGACTTACGACGGTATGAATTTTTCGATACTACTCATGTTTGTGATACATTGTTCCATTCTTCTTCTGATATATTTTTGTGCAAGGATGTCCTTGATTGTTGATTAAGTTACACAGAAAATTTCTGTCAGAAATGAAAGGATAGTCTTGTAATTTTCGGATATTTTACGTTTGATAATTTGCAAAGATATGACTCGGGTGTGGTTTTGTTTATATTATATAATATGGATGTAGACCTAATTTACAGGTGTAGTTAAAAATTTCTTATAATATGCAGATTATTTTTCGAATCTCCAATTTTTTTACAAAGCGTACACGGTTCAATACACACACAGTGGTGGTAAAATACATTTAAAGCTTTACATTTTTGTTGGTTAAAAAGATTTTGTAACTTGGAAAAAGTTTCTGTTTGTTTCATCACTGAAAGATTGCTGTAATTGGATATTTAATACTAGTTTTCTTGCACACACGAAAGAACCAAAAGGCTATCAGTTGCACACACATCTAAATTTCCTACCAGCTCGGTGTCTATTTTTACTCCACGTAAATATACGCGTTATATATATTAATGTTATTAATACGGTATACATATATATTAAATTCTCTCGTGGCTTTTTTAATTTTCTTTTTTGTACGTCAAGTTGTTCATCAATGCAGACAGTTGAATTTACTATGATACGAGAGTTTAGTTTTTTCTCATACAAATATCCTGTGCCTAATTCCAGTATATGTACCTGTATTCAAGTTTATATAATTTTGTAGAGATAGAAAGAGACCGCTTTTGCTTTCATTTAGGAAAAACCTTAGTGTTTTGTTGATCATCATTATATTTTGGAACAAGGGTTTACTCTGGGATAAAGCTCTGGGTATTTTTGCCACAATAATAAATAAATATAAATTATAACACAAAGTACATTTACGCCATATTATACATGAATGCTTACAAATGCATAAGTATATGGACCAGCAATTTCGTCGTTATCAACATTACCATTTTACATTACGTCGTATAAATAATAATTTATCATCACTCGTTACTCATTATCATAAATTAGTTTATAACGTTGAACCACCCTTGTATATACTCTAATTGAATTCTTGATACCTTTCCATCTTACTGCCCACCACTGCTTGCGCCTGCAGTATTGTATGTCACGTAGAGAAAATAGTGTTCATGTGTGTGATTTGTGTATAAGGTGATTTGATTCAATACTTTTTACTACATCATATACAGATACTACTCGACACAGGTGAATGATTTCCAGTTTGTTTTTCGACATTCATGATAATAATAATACTGATTCCCTGAAACTTTTCTATAACACATTTCCCCTTTTCAGATGGTTCCACGAAGTATCGCCACCGCAGAACACTCTGAATGATCGTTAGACTCGTGCCTGACTAATATTCAATTACTAATTACTGTTATTCAACGTGTGTACATAACAATGGACCTGTGTCGGCGTCTTTCCTGCCTATGGTTAATTACCTGTTGTAATATTTCTACATTTGAACCACTACGTTATATACTTTGTATATAGTAAAGCAAAAACCGATCGTATTAGATATGGTTTCACTACTTCCCGTACTACAGTTAAGTTACATATTCATATGCGTAAATATTTCCTCATTTAATTTTGACAGGCCTTGATTTGAATACAAAGCTAAGCAGTATTTTTTTTAAACCATTGTATGAGCTCGAGCTCTCAAAATTGCTTACGTTGCATAAAGTAAAAAACGCGTGGTTGTTTGCTGATTTGATCATTTCCCCGTTTTTAATTCCTCATCTTATGTTTAATGTGCACTTTTTTCCTTCCTTGTTGAACTTACGCAGTAGAGATAAAAACCTAAAATTTGATATCATGTGAAGGATAGTAACCCTTAATATAGCAAATATATGACTTTGTTTTGTATAGTTTTTGGTTCAAAGTTTATAACTGATAATCTGTCTGCGGTTTTGATAGGTATACAAGTTAACGGTATATGTATATAGCGGTAGATTACAACATCCTTCAGTTTCCGGTTTCATGTTTTGGCATCACAAACATTGATCACGTTGAATACACGTAAAAAATGATTATACGCTCATCTACTTATATAGAGATAGAATGCGGAGTTATAAAATAGCTAATAATAATGCATAGAGATATATAAATATATAATATGCATGGATAGTGGTACAATATACAACATCGACGATTAAGGTATGTAGCTCTTCTAAAATAGCTCGGAGGATCTGGTAATGGTAACTTTCCTATGTTCCTGTTTTCTTTTTTCTAAATGGTATTTATAATTTGTATTTCCTAACTTTTGTTTAAATTGATCGGACTAACTGGCGAGAAGACTAGGGCTACACGAATAGTACGCACACATTTAAAATATATCGATTAATAAATCAAGTCAGACCCACAGTAGTAGATTCAATATTTGTTGATAGTTTTGTTGATTAGAATGTTACACGAAAAAACGAACACTTAGTGAAAGAGAATGACACTGATTACTGACGAACGATGATGCTGACAACTCGTGACATTGACATTACACATAATTTCTCGCGTGATAAATTTCTTTTGCAGACTACTGACTAGAGACCGAGATGCTAAAACGTTAGGGAAAATGCCTGCTGGTTTACACACATACACACATTTAAAACGACATCTGAACTGACATAAGTACATAGCAAACATTTTATCTTGAGAATAAAGAAAATGCAGTTTAGCAGCAGAAGGTAGTAAGATGCCACATTGATAATTGGTTGATCAAATTGTGATGTAGACGAGACGAAAGAGAGACACACACAGAGAGGAAAGATAGAACCGCGGTTGTGGTTAGTTCCCAAAGTAGATTTTCAAGAAAGACAGGTAATGACAGAGAAAAGAGGTAGTAGAGCAGAGAGAAAGCGACGTTGTTGGAAGGAGAGAAAGGTTATCAGCGGACAGGGTACATTATTTAAAAAGTAAAGTAAAAGGTTAGCAGACAGAGGTGAAAAGAAGGAAAAATTTGTTGTGGAGAATGCAGAATAGAGTTTTGCAGCAGTTGATGTTGTTTGCTGTCTGGTTGTTGGTAGAGTCGTGTTGTTGAGTTGGAGTTTTCACCATCATCCTCAGAACACATCTTCATCAGAGAAATTACAAAGCTAGTAGTAGTTCAGTAGATGTAGTATGATCATCATCTCTTTTCTAAAAACCTGTTTACATACAACTCTGTTGGTTTTGTTTGTTTTGTTCAACATGTCTCGGGATTTTTTTGTTTGCTTTTGTGCTTATAAGACTTTTTTACAAACTTGGGCGAACGTGCAGTAAGAAAAGGATTAAAAGTAGATTCTTTTTTGGAATACTTTTGTTGACTTCTAACAAGTTAGGCTTGTATATGCATGTAAAACAACCTCGCTTCTAGAACAGGTCAAACTTACCGCCAATGATGATGATAAGTATCAAACCGATTATACCCATGATGATCATCATCTGCAAAAATAAAAAAAAGATATTATAGTTCACAATTTCAAAACAAGACAGACAATCTTAAATTTTGTATAATTTAACATTTTTCTGCACTGCATACCTTCAAGTTCTTCAGCCAAAACTTTCGCTTAAGCTTTCCTGCCTGTTGCTCGAATTGTGAGGCGCCCTGTTGCAAGGCATCTGCATATTTATGACCAACAAAGACAAAACTTTAGTAAATGTTCATTTATAATGGTTGATAAACTGTGACATGCACATGCACGTGCACGTGAATACGATTTATACAAAAATAAATACAAAAATTGAAGGAAAAATGAAATCACGAGAAATAACAATTGTATAAATTTGCCAAAATACAAAAAAATAACTGTGCAAAATGCAATGAATAATTACTAAAAGCACAATTTAAAAATTAACATATAATTAAAATAATATTACATGCTATACTATTATAAGACACAAATATGTTTACATATGTATAACTATGTTCGTAGTGCAATTGTGCAACGACTGACGATGTGTTGGGATAATGTAAGGTTTAAAGGTTACGATGAGGTAAGAAAATAGGTAAGTACCAAGAATATATAGATGTAGATAGTAGATACTATCTCAACGTTTTTAATTGTAGCAGCAGTGCTATAATCGAAACCAATTTCAACCCAGTTATAAGCTCAACTTTGCTAATCCCATTATGCACATGCCACAGAAAAGCAAAAACATCGCCAATAGTTCTACGCTGAAACACATCAACGGAATTGGATAGGAATGGGTAAAAATTAATAAAACGGGATTCTTCAAAAAAGGAAAAATCATTTTCTCGTCCAGTAGAAACAAGAATTACACACGCTATAAAAATATTAATTGACGAATTAATAACATCGATTGGTAGACACACATGTAGAGAAGACAGTCAAGAAATGAGTACATAATTTAATTATTTAAACACAGCAATTTACGAGTAGCAGCAATTTATGTATATGAAAAACATTGAACAAGAATCGTGAAATTATAGAAAAAATATAAGTAAAACAGTAACCAGCTCTGTCGTCCAGTTCAGAGAGTTTCTGATCTCTCTCCAGCACCTTCTCTACATTCGTCCGCATAATGTCCACCACCTACACACAATGACAAAAAACAAGGGGAAATCCCAAAACTATCAACTTTCACTTTTTCAACGAAAACGAAACGAAGGTAGTTAAAATATTATTTTTATGGTATTTTTCGCCAACAAGTACGTATATACAACACAAAAATTGAAACAAGTGATTATTAGTGTTTTAGTAGGTTCAAAAAAGATACGTACACATAGTAGGTACAGAAGATGCTGCTTACTTATATATTCGAATTCTCCGTTCTACTGTTTAATAATTAAGCATAATGTTACACTTACAGCTACAAAAGCTGAAATTTTTATCCCAGATTAAATATAAATTCAACAACTACTCCCCTTACGTTATATGTAAGTACTATGTACCATGC
The DNA here is from genome assembly GCA_027744295.1 of Callyntrura guangdongensis. NCBI lineage: Eukaryota > Metazoa > Arthropoda > Collembola > Entomobryomorpha > Paronellidae > Callyntrura > Callyntrura guangdongensis. The sequence continues at coordinate 17,335 of JAHZNB010001160.1, forward strand.
TGTTTTATCTTAATTATGTACATGCTATATTGAACTTGATACTAAATGTTTGGTTGCGTTTTTTAAAATAAGAATTTTGCCATTTAAATCTATCATCACCCAGATTTGAACCAATATACATTATTAATTAATTTAATTTCCGGTATTTCAAACTTTTCCTAGTTGTGGCAAAGTCGTAAAGCTAAATATGCACTGTGGAGAATGCAGGTATATCGTATATCCATCAATTTGGCTCTTTAATTTGTCTCGTGGTTTCATTTTTATCTTCCATTTCTTCAGTAATTTCCACTGGAAAATTGTATTACCTGCTCTATCGTCTAGTTCGGAAAGTTTCTGGTCTCTTTCTAATACTTTCTCCACATTCATACGCATGATACCAACCACCTGCAAACCATCATTCAACGATTTATTGACATTTTCTTTTGAATCTTTGATAATGATCAGATGATCAAAATACAATTAATCATTAGTAAGATAATCTTTAGACAATGTGACTTGTTAGTGGTTAAGTCCTTGGACTACCTATTTACAATTAATCAAATTGTACATGTCAGATTAGTAAAGATAGATATAGTTTTCAATGCAAGTAAGTATGTAACTGCGTAAATCGTTTATGAATAATGATGGAAATGGAGAATATTGAATATATCTTTACGTTTTAAAAAGTTAAAATAATATCAGTTGGCGATTTCTTGGACTGGCGTATTAAATTCGATGGCGATGGATTTTATAAAAATTGAATTGCCAACTAAAAGCAAACAAGTGAACTGCATCAGAACTTCCCGGAGCGTCAGACCTGAAAACATCATGATGTAAATAACATTCAGCCTCCTTTCACTTCTGTGTCATGCAAGCTATTTAGCATTATCATTTGCAAATCCCATAAATTCCATATATGTCATTTAATGACAATACGTATTTTCTTAACAAGCTGTTTTCTGTTTATTTAGGCACATCTTTTGTGACTATATAATTTTCCTCCGTCGTGTCCGGCCGTCCGTCTGCACGATAACTCTTGAAGGAAAAGGAATTTTGAAATTCTGTTTTCGCCAATCGATAGGTATGGTCAATAGCTCGGATGAGTTCGAAGATTAGCATTTAGGGTCGACCCCTTGGGGGTCAAATGAGAGGTCAAACCTTAAAACTAAATATTATCGCCAATACTGAATAGATGTGCCTACAAAACTTGTTTTAACTGAATTTGTAACAAGCATGGAAAATTTGAAATGTGCACAGAATTGTAAAAAATTATTTTAGTTTACGAACATTGCCGGAATGGCATGTCACTCATGTCAGACAGGACAGGATTAAGGATTTAATTAATAAGGAGTTAGTACAAAATAACACGTTAAATAAAGTTTGACCTTGATGAGGAACAGGGGGACAAGGGGGATAATGTTATCCTTAATGTTAAATTGGTAAGTAAGTCCTGTAATCTACGTAATGATAAATCTTTGAATTTATGGGGGAGGGAGGATTTTTCCTTTGTCCCCCTCATCGCCCCAGTTCCTGTGACCCGTGATCTAAGTATAATCAAGAATCTAGACTTCTGAAAAATCTTAAATAGGTATATAATTGGGTTTACTTACATGATTATAATGAAGAGGGATGTCCGTTAAACAAGTCAAGTGCAAGACGACGTCTTCCTTCTGATTTTATTGACTAGTGCTTAATTGTAGTTATCAACGAACGTCTTTTTCTGTAGACTCTCTTACAATATTTTCCGTAATATTTAAACGATCACAATCACGATTAATTTTGATAAAGCAACTAACTGGACTAATATATTCACTGCAATTTTTTCAGTTCACAACACAGATGTCGTCAATCCTGGTTGTTTGTTTACAAAAATACACACTACCAAATACTGGCTCACCACTAAACACGCAAAACGTTTGGTTTTCACAATAAATTTTAACTAAATGCAAAGAGTTTCTGTCCTCTCGCTTGCAGTAACCAAAGTGTCCCTTGTAGTATGCCGTATGCTAGGCTTTTATCCGTCGTTGCCTTTTCTCTTTTGCTTCTACTACTTCAGCACACACAACACTCGGTACACTGCGACTGAGTCCTTTCACTTCACACCTTCACCTTTGCTCTTTCTTTCCAAAACGACAACTTGTTGGGTGGTGCGTGCGTACGTGCTAGCTTTCGCCACCTCCCTTTTAACCGAAGTCCGTGTATATTTTTATCTCCAGCGGAAAGTCTACGCAAAGTAATTTTATTTTCTTCAAAGTCGCGGTCACGGAATTTTACGACGAAATATTTTACTAGTTGGTAACGTCAAGTGTGATATTGACGATGATGATTATGCTCACGCTGATGATCTCATACAACTACCTTGTTATAGAACTGTGTATATTTAACCGTGTGTCCTTCCAGAAGAGTGACCATAAAATATGTGTGATGATGACTCAGTAAGTCACACAATCTCCGTTAAAAATATATAATACTAAATTCGAGAATATTGCTCATTCCTCGCTGCTATTCCTCTCACATTAATAATAATAATAATAATAATAATCAGTCATCAGAGTTGGAGAGATCTTCGCTCTGTGTAAATCGTTTGTACCACTTGCATAAGTATATTTTTAGTGTTTCAATGTAGTAGTAGTCGTAAAATTGTAATATTATGTACTGGTGCTACATACTATTGTAAAAGATAATATAACAGCTCTCTTCTATATGTGCACTTTTTTTATTCGAGTGATTAGTAAGTACAACAAATGTTTAATATTTTTGTCGAGCTCTAGGCGTTTTTACCTATTCTCAGTAGTGTGATATGCGACAGGATATTAATATAAGATCAAAGTAAATACATCTGTGTGTAATTTCTTCTGCTTTGTGCTCAATGCTCACTCATACAAACAACACCACTTAACAATATTGCTGAAAAATGATAAATAAAATGTGAACACACAGGGAGGCGACTGTATAATATAGTAGTTGTATCAGTAGTAGTCGTAGTGCTAAATGAAAGTACGTATGATGGTGAGGGCGATAGAAATAGGAGTGGATATGATGGTAATAATAAAGTAAAATGAAGATATTTCTTCTTTATATAGATAGATAGATCTATATATCTGTCTGTGTATAAATGACTGTTCTATTTTCTAATAATATAACTTGACCATGCTAACATTTCCTCCTAATAATGAGAAATATTGTGTAAGTGAACTCACGTTCATGATATATGAGGAGGATGGTTGATGACGACGACGACCGTGCTGATGATGATGACACAAAAATATAAGATGTGGTGAGATCTCTTTTTTTAACCTACACACACACAACACATGACTATGACATGCTTATTTTTCTACCTCTGTACTATGTGTATTTCCATTTCATCCTTATTTAAGCAAAAAAAATGTACATATTACATTATATATACGTATATACAGTACAATTTCATATGATAAAATTTCATAGCTAGTGATATGTGGGTACATTTTTGCCCTCCCCCTCACATTTATGCATGTATAGCCGAAGAACCAATGATATGTGTAAGGGAGGTTGATGTGGTATATAGGTACGCTGTGCATGTGATGGTAAAAAATGAAACCTCACACCTTCCTTCATTCTACCGTATTATTAACTACTGAAAAAGTATTCAGTAGTTAATGAGATT
>JAHZNB010001161.1:0-11995 GCA_027744295.1 Callyntrura guangdongensis
GTGAAATACATGTCTGGAAAACTATCAATTTGTTCATTTAATGAAAATATGATGAACTTGTGCTAAATGCACTGTGAAGATTAAAAAGTTATGTATCAGGATGCCTTTGCTGTAGCTAAGGTATACCAATATATACAGAAGATAAAATTAAAGGGTGTTGTAACCTAAATGGGTGTGGTTGGTAGTCAAAAGAGTATATATTCCTAAGTCCCTGTTCAACTTGTGTAAATATATATATATGTACCCACTATTTTTTTAGAAATTTTGTACAAGAAAAAGTTATCCTTTTTACCTTCATAATAGAGCTGTCCGACATCCTTATTTGAAGTGATTCCCAAATTCTTTCCCATGTTGATGGCAGATTTCATGGTATCCTTTACTGTGGATGTGGCGTCCGATATCGTTTTAGATATCGATGTCATCTTGACGATCGGCTCTGACAAACTAAAGAGAAACAACGACTGTACTGTACTACAACATTTTGATTTGCAACATTATCATCACTCTGTTTGTCAGTCATAAAAAATATTAATCCCAATAAAACGTCTGTGTCTGCTTCCATGAAATTATTTATGTCATTAAATAATGGTATTTATTTTATCGTCTAAGCCAAATGTAACTTCCTTGTATTGTCCTTTCCCGAGGTCGTGTCGTCTAGGATCAAGCGCGTAGTCAGCTCAAGAATTTGGGGGAGGCACGACATTTACGGTAACGCAAATTTTTTTGTCATATTTGATCAAAACAATTATTTTGAGTACCAATTTGCGGAAAACCAAAGGCTAAATTCATAAATTGGTTAGCAAATTCATAAAATTAGTAAAAAACGCACAAGGCGCACCCGAAAATCTAACGACAATTTTAAAATATCTGACTGAACTGAGCTATACTGAGCGCTGACCATTCGGGGGGCACGTGCCCCCGGTGTCCCCCCCCCTGAGTACGCTACTGCTTAAGGTGGCACCAATACAAGTGGACAAGAAGATGCCCGGCATATTTAACCGACGTGACAAAATAATCATGTTGCATAAATAAAAAATACCGCTTACTGAAACCTTGCTTGGATTTGCGAAGGGTGCCCAACTTGCAGCCTTTAAAACGGCAAGTTACCTGTTTTCATTGGGGGCCCTTCGCAACCCGTTATGTTTGATTATTTTATCACGTTGGTTGATTACACACGGCTTCCAAGGCATTCTAGATGACCCGAACTTGGGAAAGGATAATACATTGAGATAATTTACACCGCCCAGTGTTATAAGCAGCTGGAAACTACTATAAACCCAACAATCAAATTATAACAGGAAGCCGAAAAATTTATCTGTTTATAGCAGACTTGCAGCCTTTAAAACGGCAAGTTACCTGTTTTCATTGGGGGCCCTTCGCAACCCGTTATGTTTGATTATTTTATCACGGTGGTTGAATACGCACGGCTTCCAAGGCATTCTAGATGACCCGAACTTGGGAAAGGATAATACATTGAGATAATACACCGCCCAGTGTTATAAGCAGCTGGAAACTACTATAAACCCAACAATCAAATTATAACAGGAAGCCGAAAAATTTATCTGTTTATAGCAGTTATAAATGACATTGAACTACCTACTCCTACTACCAACCAACCATACTTCCAAGTTGTAAAGTTGAAATGAATGTGCAATTAAATTACATCTTACCTAAAATTATAGAATTGTGTCTATGTATACAGGAAGACGCTGCGCGGCTGATAACTTTGGATTGTCTCAAAAATATTTCTTTGTTATTTCGTTTACATTAAGTTCAATAAAAATACGACACTAAACTCATAACGGCGACATTGCAAACCGGAAAGATCAACTGAGATTTTGTACTATATAATTAAATGTGTAGATTCTGCTACATCAAATCGCATTTAATGCAACTTGAAAAATAAATTGTGATGCATGCTAATTTTAGTAATGAAAATATGAAGATTTTAACTTTATTTGATGCTAATTTAGAGAAAAAATGTTAATTGAGAGAGAGAGAGAGAGCGTAACGTAATTAACAAAAAATATCACTCGGATTACTTTACAAATTGAAGAAACAAACGAAATTTAGAGAAAGTTTCACCCCTGACTCCACAGAATAGAATCAAGAGATGAATTGGAGAAAGAGAGAAGAAAAAAGCAAGTAAGTTAAGAAGAAGAGTCAAGCCTAGAATGGAACTAACCAAAACAACGGAGGAGAGAAAAGTGAGCCAGCTTTCATACCAATGCCCAACTCATAGATTCCATAATATACCCGTGCCGTGCCACAACTGTGTGGATGCGTATAGCGGAGGAAGACGAAACCCTTACAACAACATCCAGAGTATCCAGACAAAGAAAATGTCCATAGGGGAACATTATACACAGCCTCCTCATCATTACAGACATATTGCATCTCATCATCATTATATTTTCCTACGGAAAAGAGTATATAGTACATTATATATTTTGGAAAGTACAGAACAGAGTACATAATAGAAAACGAAATATATATATTTCGTCGTACCACCAGGAAAGAGAATGTAACGAATTTTTCAGGTTACTTTCTCAAACTGGTTGGAGCCAAAGGAAGGAATTTTCTTTATGTACAATCCCTACGTACTATTATATGGACCATTTTTGGGAAGAATGCTGAAAAGAAGTACAAGTAAGGCGACGACATAAAAAAATCCTGTCGAAAACGATTCTTGATATAAGTTTAGGTTTTTTTTGTCACGTTGCAGGCTTGTGGAGTGAAGCTACCAGCTACATATATACACTCACGGATTCCTGTGTGGATCGTGCAGAGTGAAAGGAGAAGGGGCGGATTTCATGACGCATGGGTTTCACTCATTTTCTCGACGACAACATCCAAGGAACGAGACAGCAAGCAGGAGTAGCAGGAGTTTCTTCTTTCTTTAAAGGAAAGCCAATTGGGACTGGATCAAGGAGGTTGGACTGCCTTTCACTGACCAATCACAGGAGCGACATGGCGAACTTTCTCTGGCAGTCTCTAGCGTCCGTAAATGAAGTGTAGGAAAGAGAGGACGGAAGTGAAAGTGCCGATCTGAAGTGAGTCTGGTGTGTTTCAGTTGTTGGTATAATACACACAGGGTACGTACCTACAAAATAACGTAATATAATATTCTCCTAGATACTTTGCGTTGGTGATGTTTTGTAAGTACCAAAGGTGGTTGGTGTGGCCGAAAGCATTTTGTTAAATATTCTTGTATTTCCTTAATGCAGTAAAACTTATGAAGTTAAAACTGGAGATTTGAATCTTTACTTTGAAGAGAGCAAAAGCTAAGGGATTTTTTAGCTTTGCGTCATTTTGGGTTAAAGTGTTGATTTTCACAAAGCGAGATTGTTTGTTCCAATTTTGGGTTGGGACTTGAGGTGTCTCTGCAAATGGCAAACAGTAAATTCGTGTATAATCGTAGCTTTTGTGCTCAGGGAAAATACAAGGAAGACGCCCACGCAGAAAATGTAATGTTGAATACTGTAATGTTTTGGCACAAACCAAAAAGGAAATATGTATTTCAACGAACAACAAAGCATAATGTAACAGAAAACTCGTACGGACAGCCTATATAGCCGTCCATTGACTTTCTAAAAAACTTCCATTTACTGGAAAACGGGTAAAAATAAGCTACGATGAACAGTACTGGAAAAGTATACTGCTATGCGTGTGCGTGTGCTTGCCAATTTTTGTGGCGTCAATATATAACCTACTTTCTCGTAGTTCTAGATGCGGTTAGTCACGTTGTAGTGGAATGTGCGTCACTTGGTAGTGAATGATTCTATACTGGTGACTGGTCTTGATATCGATTTTTCAGTGCCTATTTGACAGTAGACATATACATCTTGTACATGTGCATTTATATAGAGATAACCAAAATAATTTGGCACAGTTCAACATTCATTGTTATATGTCGTTTGACACACTTGAACCTTTTGCTTCCAAAATAGGCGTGTTCTTTCGGAAACGCTTTCACAGCAGCATTGTCCTAAGATGTTCCTGTTGTTTCTAAATCTAGTAAAGATAAATTGTGTAGGATTTGTAGCTTTGTTTATACTAATAATCGTAAGGTTAAAATTATTTATGCAACTTTAAAGAAAACATAGGCTTTTTATTAAAGCTTTTTAGCTAGACATTACGTGAGTAGGTGCTTAAACTTGTACATTATTTAAATGTTTTATTGATGGATCTATCTCTATTTGAAAGGCGATGAATCATCGACTTTCGACCCAGTAACAAAATTTCATCAAACAGTGCTTGTCTAGGATTTAGAAATTCACACACTTGTAGTTTTACAGGATTTATTTTTACAAATACTGTACATTGTATGGTCTACTGATAATTGACACTTTCGACCCAGTACCAAAATTTCATCAAACAGTGCTTGTCTAGGATTTAGAAATTCACACACTTGTAGTTTTACAGGATTTATTTTTACAAATACTGTACATTGTATGGTCTACTGATAATTGACCAACTTGCATGTTATGTTATGTGGCTAGTGATAGAGTCTATAGTACCAGCACGCTGATTCCATGAGCGCTTGCTTTTGTAGATCTTTCCACGAACACACTGAAAATTTTGACTTGGAGAGATACATATACGGGTGTGGATTGTGAATTTATTGATGGTGCATGCCGCATGGTATATAAAGGATTTATTTAGCTACTTGCCTTCTGTTCTGTCATTCCAATTCCAAAGTTATAGCCATCTCAAAAGTAGGGCAACTACAGTTAGAAGAAGATTGGAATGCACTATTAAAAAGCAAAACCTACTTGGAGACAAGTGAAAGGTTTTATTTGAAGGTATATAAAGTACCAAATGTTCGTATGTATTCAATCTTTCTCTTGTAATGACGTATACTTAATGGGGTAAATAAAATTTCTTATAATATAATGTTTCACACATTGTTTGGTTGCTGTCATTATTGATCTGCTCTAGTTGGGAAAAGAGTATAGATTATTCTATAATATGCCGTATTTGTTACATCTATGCTTTTTGTAACTGGTTGGCTTCAAAGCTGACGGCCTTGGATTACTTAAATTTATGTATTTAAATCAGAATGAAAAGTATATATTATATTCTCTTTTACGCTTAATGTAACTTGAAACTTCTCCATCCTCTTCCATCAAGGCGATATTATTCTCTAAATAGATTTTACATCATATGCGACATACATGGTTCTACATCATCCTGATTACATGAATTGTATCGTCGATAAAGGGAAACGCATTCACTTACGATTTTAAAATCGTTTCTCAAATTATAACAACAAAATATACAAATATAATCATTATTGATACGTGTAGGTGATTGGGACCGAAAAAGACTAAACGATATCACAGTACCCCGAACAAAGAAAAATATAGATTGCACTCATAATTTTAGTACTGACAATTATTCTTTCCATTACAATTGCCTCTTTTGTTGTTGGATTTACGAATACATTACCAATATAATAATAATTACTAATTCGTAACACTACAATGCCAGAGTATCATCAGTGNTTTTGTTGTTGGATTTACGAATACATTACCAATATAATAATAATTACTAATTCGTAACACTACAATGCCAGAGTATCATCAGTGAATTGTATGCCGCTCACAATAATGATGCATAAAAATTCAAATAAATTCTCGTATTGTACGTGCATTTTATTTTTTTACAATACTCATGTAACACAAACTCCAAAAAGCTTCTAAATAGGTAACTTGGTCCGGTTTGGCTTATGAGACAGCAATGTCTGAACATCCTCGAAATGTTTCCTGAAACACATCACATTCTTCATCATTATTACAAAACATGATGATAGTGGTGATAACGCGAACGAACACGATAGATCACGATATTTTAAACGCAAGAGCCTGCTAAGAATCAATGTGACTGGCTACATGTATTATAGTAAAACGTAAAAACATTTACCTGCGGGCCACATCCTAAGGTACTCGTTCCATTTTTACAATCCCCATGATTATTCCCTGTGTATATTATACCAGCAGAAAGTTGGTGTATCAATAAAACTTCATTTTTCATGCCGTTCTTTACGGGTAATTTGTAGCTTACCGTTGCTCATTTATAGCTACAGACTTGTGTATCGATTCTTATGGTACCTGCGCTATAGTGCCATTGTAGGACACAATTCTCACACGAGACATCCTCAGGAAGCGTGAGATTTACCCTATAGAAGTGTGCTCCAAAATCAGGAACAGGGAATCTAGTCCCGGAACCATCTGCTAAAGATAGCAAATATTGATCGAAGCAATCCTCTGACTCGGTTTGTGTTGTATCCTCCAGCTTGCACAGTCTAAACTCAAAGTAACCTAAATGGCCGAATGTAAGTTCCACTGAGGCTGTAATATTTTGTCCTTTCTTATACCGTCTGCTAATGATACCCTTTCCATATTCCCCCTTGTATTCGTTTGGTCGTGGTCTCGTCATGTTATACTCATCTCCACACAAGCCACACTTCCCACTGTTGAATTGATGCTGCCTCTTTAAAACATACAATTGCAAAAATTAGTCCTAAGAATGAGAACACTGCAAATGAGTCGGTGAAAATGTTGATGACAAAAACACTGCTGGTTTTGTTGTTGTAAACTGAATACTTACTGCAAAACCACCACAGAATAATTCATTGTCATCGTAGTTAATTGGTGGTTTCTGCTCAGAAAATTCGGGGAATCGCCAAAGAGAGGATCGATTTGGGGGATCCATTAGCCTACCGTGACCCTTTACTTTGCTGATGAGACACAAGCAGTACGTAAGAATAGGTAGTATGATAGGAAACATCACATACCAAGAATAGGAAAGGGAAGAATGAAGAAATCTGAGCCACCGGTAAACTTAGCATTGCTACCAACTATCCAAGTGGTTCACTCTCTGTTGGGTTTGGCCTTCAACTCAATCGTTACCACGACTGTTAGCATCAACTGTAGCCAGCCAAGATTTTCTCACTATTTATATTGGCCGTAAGTTTTGTCTAGTTTAGCATTAGTTTTGCTTGCAAAAGTTCTCAGATTAACGATAGTGCTCTAAATTGATCAGCAAAAAATCGAAATAACAACAAAGCATTTTTTTGCAGTTTACACAAAGAAGGAGCAATTTGCCAGGAGGAAGTCTGGAGCTAATGTTGGTACAGTATATACATCTATACTGTGGGCACATAGGTATGAATGCTCATGGGAATCGCAACTTTATTTTTTTGGCAAATAATTAAAAGGGAATAGTAAAAAAAGTATATCTTGTTACAAACGGAACATTTAATAGTGTTTTTAACGTTCATGTCAGGGTCATCTGACTCAACTCATTTTAATGTTTACATTTTACTCCTAAATAGAAATACTTTTGTACCTAAATGCAATGCAAACATATGCTCACACGTTCCAACAGATACAGATCAAAAATCTTATTTTGATTTTATCAATTTTTTATCAGCGGATTAGTGCACAACATGGAAATCATCTTATCTATCATGCCTGATTGTTCGCAGTTCTCACGCAGTAAACCGGTGTGTCCGATTCTAGTAAACGGTAGTTTCAATTGGTGCATGGAGCAATGCATTCAAGTAGCCATCCTGTATTATTATTATTATTATTACATATACAAATGTCCATACAAATTAGTGACACTTAAAATTAAAAAAATAAATACAAGATACCACTTAACCACTTTTAAGTACAATACAATTTACCACTAAACATGTCTGATGAGATGAGTCTTACTTAATCTAGCTTTATAGGTTATTTATTTAGGTACATATTGTATTATTACATTGTACAGAAGCATGAGCCTCGTAGATTAAAAATTGGGTTATTTATTAACTTTTGCACAAAAGTCTTACTAGGAACAATATATTCAATTCAGCCCATCACTAACTAACCCCTTATACAACGCAAGATGAGTCGAGTGTAAAAACACAAATGTAGGAAGGTCTGAGAAGTAGTAGCCAAAGCCGAACGTGTTTTTGTAAGTGTACTTTTTTATTTATTTCAAATTGCAACTAACGAATACTCTCCAGTCTTGCATTAGCTTTTTCATAAAAATTAAAACAGAGATAGAAAAATATATTTATTTAACATTATTGTGTCTGCGAATCTACACTAGTAAAAAATTGTTACTTGTGTAGATTCGTGTCTGTAACTATATTACAAGTTATAGATGTCCAGCATCTCATACTTAATCCATAGTAGGTAGTCAAATAGTTGTATGTAACAGAGTATTCAAGAATGTTCAGGGAAGAATGACTGTGGTGTTAATAATGAATTCAAAGTACAACTGTTTTAAAGAAAAATGGATGCATAGTTAGTTAACTTTCACAATTTAAAAATGCTCACCTGTCTTGTAGTACCACAGGAAAGAACATCGATCACATGCTAAATCGCGGGGTAGAGTTACAGTAGTATTGATGTAACCAAGAGCATTGTCTATTGGGTATTCGTAGCTGAATTCTATATCATTTTCAAGCAGAATCGGAAGTCTGTATGTGTCAAAACATGTTTGGGTTTCCACATCTGAAGAGTTTCTCAGAGGACATATTTTGAACTCAAAATGTCCCAAATGTGGAGCTGTGAGTTCTACTCCAACTGTGATATTTCTGTTAAGAAGCCACCAAATCATTCGTATGTCACAGTTGATCTTCATTATTTGCTTTTTACGATACATAGATGCTTTACAGAGATGTTACTTACTGTCCTTTCCTATATTGTCTACTAATAATTCCCCGTCCGTACTCTCCCCCGTTCTCATTCTCTCTTGGCTTCCTATCTGCATAATTGTCTCCACATTCTCCGCATCGTCCACCATTTTCCAGATATTGAACCTAAAGTAACCAAAAATGTAAATGAGTCACATTTCACCATTTTCATAAAAAACTGAAAATGTAGATCCGGTTTACCTCTTTACCACCACAAAAAAGTTGATTGTCATTATAGTTTTTGGGCGGGTTGTAGTCTTCAAATTCTTCAAATCGCCACAGCGAGGACCTACCTGGAGGTTCCATAAGACGACCGTGCGAATTTACTGTGCCTAGATAGCACAGCACAAAAATAGTTAGGGTAAAAGGAACAAAATATTTTGCCATTGTTAGGCTGTTAAGTTAAGGATAAAAGTATTTGAGCGGACGTTTAGCAAAACTACGAATTGATAACTACAAGATCATTACTAAATTTATTCTATTTATGTGTAGTAAGTTTTAGTACTCCAGTCACCTTTGCATTTGACAATCATCGCTATCGGCATTCAATACATATGTAATTGACAGACAATGTGAACAAGCAGCGACTTGTTATTTTGCCATTATTTGGCAGCTAATTTGGATTCAAAATCAAAATAGAACAAGTACAAATTGTGGTACCACTTCACAGGGATTAAAGGGGGAATTACAAGGAAAAATACAAAATGTTATCTTTGGGAGGACCACTTATGAGGAAAGTGATTTTTTCCAAATGGAGAAAATAGAGTATTCCAATATCATATGCATGTTATAGTTAGTGCCTAACTATCAATATTGCATCACGTTTGATGAAATAATTCAGTCAATTGTCGGAAAATTTACTCAAGAGCCCTCTACGCACCTGATAAAAATGCTACTGATAATCAACACTGGTAACACTTTGGACAGTTCATGTTTTACCGGGATTAGGCAAATGACATTCTCGCTCACAATGGTATATCAGTTAACCTCTAACAAATAAAGCCAGTGTTTTTCATTTTCTGATTCTCATTGCTGATGTATGGAGTAGTGTAACCAATCATTTCTGAAAATTAATACGCAGGACAGTTCAAAGATGAATGATCGTTAAAATTATATCAAATTCAATTTATTTCCGATGTTACACTTTCCTTGTTGGCTCTGTGTGCGACGTGACTGATGAATGATCATCGCCTATAGCATAAAAAATCTTGACATTTAGCATCACATCATCACATGGGAATTTTTTTAACGATGAATGCGAAAAGAGGATACGAAAATTGTGAAACGGTCCCCGGAAATGAAATGCTTTTAGGGCACCTTTTCTTTGGTATTAAAAGATATATGCGTGTTTGCGTGTATAAACGACATGACATAATGTTGCTGGTATTCTACTTTACTAAATGCAATATGTTTTGTAATATGTCATTTAGTTATAGTCAATGTAATAAGTAATACAAGTAAACTCTACAATGACACAATATTAATTAGATAATTCAGATTCAATCATTCACGGCGAAAAGATCTTGTTATATGGGTATATTCTTTGTACGAAAATATAATAACAGCATCGAACTTTACCTTACCTTTTACAACATTTAACCAAAACAACCAAAAATAATGATGTGGTATTTCTATCTACCTTGTTTCTTAAGCAGTAATAGTTAGTTTAAAAAAAATTCTATCCCATTTAAGATGCTCTAGACAACTAGTGCTCGCATAACGAGTCGAGTTTCAGCATGTGACAAATACAGATAAGCTCGATAAACCGTTCGATAAGAAAATCCCTTATTTATTTCCGTTAAATTTAACTCTGTGAAACAATGAATTCTTATATAGTAGAATAAAGCTATGCATATTACGAACAACTTTTCATACACATTATTATCATCACGCCAGTATTCTTTTTTAGCTGCCGTTTGACTCATCTCTGCCTGACGAGATAGACCCATGTGTATTTTAGACATTTAACCCCCTTTACACTAATAGTAAGTAATGATTAGTATGTACTGTATGTATGTCAAGCTACCGGATCAGTATATTGCTATGATATATAATATCGAGATTTTACATAAAAACACCCAAGATTGACAACCTTATACTTCATTTAGGTCACAAAGGTCAAAATCTGACCCTTACACCGGAGTGCCGCGTTATAGCAGCGCAACTTGGTTACTTTGGGCTCTTAAACAATATATAGTTATACAACTTATACAATAGTTTTGGTATTATGCGTGCCAACCAAAGGTGCTGATAAATTGTCGACAAAATTCAAATATAAAAGGCAAATTTTTTCTGATATTCAACATCTTGTTTTTAGTTCTGATTGGATTTTTTAAAAATCCACATTTGGTTACAGCCAAGAAGCGTTGAACAACGACATTCGAATTCATGGCATTCAACATTTCCTTTACCGTTTCCAAGAATGTGTCTTTACGTTGTTCTACGCTTCTTGGTTAAGGCATTTTCAATAACCTCACACGACGCCGACGGCATGATTGAATTACTCACACTTGCTAAAGCATCGTCAACCTTTCAGATTGAATTACAATAGATCCAATAATATACAACTAGTATATTATTGGATCAACTTTGCATTATTTTAGCAAGCAAAACGCGCAAAGCAAAGGCCCATAGACACAACTGTATCTATCTAACAGACATATATTTCATTTGACCTTTATTTATATTCGTTCCAAAAATATGTATATACATAAAGGTAATTCCATGTAATTAATTAGTAATGACTTGCGTTTGTTTTCTAAATGCCATCCAACACTAAAATTAAAATTGCTTTAAACACTGCTGTTTTTATTGTTGGTCCCAGTCCCAACCCAATTCCATGTATGGTCAAAACAGCCCACTTTTTGTAATAAAGTAAACCCATATTATACTTTGTGTACCAAAGATGATTCATGAACAGACAAATGTACCACTATTTTTTCATCTCAACCCGTGCTACAAATATCTGGGTAATTTGTGTATTTGCGTGATATAACGTCAGAATTACCAAGAAAAGGTACGTATCTAATTTTATACAACTGATTGTAGGAATGAATTTTTAAACTATTCGCTGGTATTTTTTGTTATAATGATGGCATGAGCTTCATTGCAGCTTCTAACAAATGCTGTAAATGGTTGATAGTAAGGTATGAAATGGTTACGCTTCCAGAGTTTTTTGCATGTAACATTGGGGAATTTTTTCTAATCTCAAATGTCCGGCCACACGGTATCTAATAATTTTTGGTGCTACCGGAGCGTATAGTATCATACTTAATAATACCCTGCTTTTTCAACTGTTGC
>JAHZNB010001162.1:0-19000 GCA_027744295.1 Callyntrura guangdongensis
GGTTTACTGTTTACGAAATATCGTCAAAATAATTATTTGTGTGAAAATTTCAATGGAAACCAAAGCCGACTTTCATGTTATAGAAACATTGAAACCTTGATGGGATTTAACATGGATCATGGATCTATAAAACTAATGAAAAGATCTCATATGTGCTATTTATTTTCAATCAAATTTTTTCATGACAAGCAAAGTTGTTTCAAAATCATATTTGGAACATGAAAATATTTAAACATCGTAAATTGTAGAACTGAGAATTGGAACAATTTAGCTTGTCATGAAAATTGCACTTCTATCAGTTTTATTACTCCATGTTAAATCCCATAAGGTTTCCATTAAAATTTCACACAAAAAATTATTTTGACGATATTTGGTAAACAGTAAGCCGTTATAACCTGAAGATTATCAGACCGACACTTATCTTGTTCACGTTCCGGTCTTTCATCGTTAGTATAGTCACGTATAAAACTATGTATATTTGGTTTCAAATGTATAAAAATGCTATTAAAAAGGGAATCATTTTACAAAGGAATCCAAGTTTTATCAAGTATTAGTATTACTTGTCAGAAATTTGTTAAGCCAACAGTGGTGATATCCGAGAAGGTCATGACTATTGACTATGACAGTCGTTCGTTTCAAGGTTAACCTTTGTAGAGTTTCATCAAGGCAAAATAGCGATTGTTGTATACCTGTTATGTTGTATTATGATATAATGTAATATGTATTTTGTCAATAACGTAACGATGTTCCAGTACCGGTTAAGACCAACGATGTTACATTTTACTAAAATAAAATTTAGTCTAGCATACATCTTTGGTTAAGACGATATATAAGTGTACGAATATTAATGTAAATTTTTCTACATTTTTATGCCACTTAGAGTCACTTATTTCACATGACTGACTGAGTGGAGCGTTTAATTAATTTATACAAGAACATATTTAAGCCGTGCGTTTGTTGAAGTGTAGAAAGCTTTCATTAGCGGCTAAATTGAAATTATCCGTAAGAGGTTTTGTGTCAAAGTTCAAAAGCCACAACCGAACATTACCCGCAGTAGAAGAATACGGTTTATCAAGAATACTTGGGCTTTGTAAAAATGAAAAATAATTAAAATATCAGATGGTACAGCGTAACTCTTGACATTTCCAACCGCACACACGACAGTACACTCCTAAATTTTTAATTAAGCCTTATTTTCCTTTTCATAGCAAGCATTTTCTATCGGTATTTTTCGGCCTGGATTTTTAAAGAGAGGTTCAAATTATCACTTTTTATAGGTATACGAGTAAGTTTAACGTTCTCTTGTTGATGCGAACATTTTCAAGATGTTAATTTCATAGGATACCTTGCTCCTGTGTCATGTCGTATGTATGTCATAAATTCACATAGGCACGTGTTTATTTTTTGAATTATTCCATAAAGCTAGGTAATTGGCTTAGATTTACATGTGGGGAGTTGAAAGGCAAAATCCTTATCGAAACTAAAATTTATTCTGGTTACCAGAATCTGGTAACTCAATCTTACCTAAGCTAAGCTTGTGAGACATTATCTACGATATGTATTGCGTTATTATAAAAGGAATACGTTGCCACCCTGTTAAACGAATGTTAACACTTTCGTACAAACTTTATGACAAAATAAACTAATATTTTTATGAATATCTCTTGCTGCTACTCCCATGTGCTGCTTAGGTATGTCGCGTGGTCGGGTGATTTGATTTCTGATGTATATTTTCGCAAATAAAAACGTGGTAAAACCTTAAGTCGTCTGTGAATGAATACGAATGCTTTCAGGCTTCGAAAATTATTATAAGTGTAGTAATTAACAAATAAAAATTGAAATCTAACTGTGTCAACTATTTTACTAATAGAAAGTATGACACGTAAACCTACCTTCATATGCATGTGTATGTAACGATATGTGAGCAGAAATCAAGAGATATTCTACACTATTAACGTACATCAAAGATATACTGTATAAAAAATCAGTGGTATAGATAGTCAATATAACTTGAATAAAAAACTACATACATATGTCAATGTTAATGCTGTGATAATTAAATTGATTATATTTTGGTTGATTGATTAAGCAGTCGTGTGAAACAGAGATGCGCTAAAAACATAACATGTTATTTTTGTCCTGATGTCATATACTAGCATTCTAGCATATAATATAGATATATATATCTCTATTTCTTTTTTCCTCAATTGCGTATCGTTTGTGATCAAGTGAAGTGATGCGCCAATTCTTGAATTAGTCACAAAGCCAATTTCGACCGCTTGTTACGTATAAGAGAAGCGCTGTGTTTGCGCCACCAAAACACAAGAAATGGTATCTAGAGCATGGAGAGCTCTAAACATACTACGGATTAACATGATAATCCGTAAAGTAGTGTATTCAGGCATGCTAAATTGATAGACATGGACACTGACTTACCCCAAAAAATCTATTCACGTTGGTCTTCGCTATTGACATTTAAAAATCCCGGCTAGTACACACCTATTGCGACGACAAGTGCCGTAAGTGTTTCTACATTTTTTTAAAATAAAAAGTAGCTGTGACTTTTTTGTACATTAGTTGTTTATATGGTATAAATCGAACTTTTAAATATGTTGTCTATTTTTTAAATCCTTCCATCCACTCATTTTCCTTATTGTCATCACGGTCCACTGAACTGAGTCAAATCTAATCGTGCGTGATTATCGTGAAACTGCCCTTGAGTTCAAGATTTGACTTTGTTCAAGGAATTCTAGCTTTCCCGAAAGGCATACATTGTGTGTGTGTAATGAAATTTGCAAATCATATGGATCATCATCGTATTACAATGCACCGATGATAATACCCCACCTGATTTTCTCAGGAAAACTAATACGGATGAGTAAAGAAGGATGACATATTGTGTAGTAAGTTGTATTATACATGCGTACAAATTATGTGGGTATTTTTAATCTGTCCAATTTTTTACACATGTGCCAATATCCTC
The DNA here is from genome assembly GCA_027744295.1 of Callyntrura guangdongensis. Lineage (NCBI taxonomy): Eukaryota > Metazoa > Arthropoda > Collembola > Entomobryomorpha > Paronellidae > Callyntrura > Callyntrura guangdongensis. The sequence continues at coordinate 2,984 of JAHZNB010001162.1, forward strand.
GTAAAGAAACACGAAAATCGCACAAAATTCGTAACGCCAAATCCGTTTTTTCACAAAAGAACAACGAAACAATAGCTCCAATATATACAAGCAATTTTGACCCGTAAGGGTAAAAAACCAATCATTGTAAATAGACTTGTTTCGAATGTGAACGGTCCATTTTCACTTCACATTGTTGCGTATATGTAGGTACATGTAAGCAGCCCACTTTTCCAATCTGTCAGCTCCCAGATACGTTTGTATATATAGGGACACAAAAACCAATTTCAGACCATTTTCATAGTTGCCTTTGAAGCAATTGAATTGAAGGCTGATTTTGTACCGAACCAACATTTTTATTAATGTAAAACTTAAGGTTTGGCACTTTGTGGTTGTAAATATTGCCAAGTTTCCCCAGCGGAGAGATAAGGGTGCATTTTTGCAGACCGACAGTCCGACACAGACACAGACCAAAACCAGCTTTTACCTGTTGTCGACTATCTGTGTTTGTTTAACTGGGTGTGTATGTGTGTGATCTCGTAATTTAGTAGCAAATAAACATGTTCAAATGTTGGAAATTTACCACGAGTATCAACACAAAACTTTTATTTCGGAAACATGGCAGAGGCAATAAACGACAAGAGAGGAAATTAGTTTTGTACGAGAACAACCTTGCTAGTAACGTATTGCTTTTATTAGTTTTATTTCTCTGTTTGTCAATCCATTGCATTGGAGTGGCTCAGTGTGGTCAAGTGTCACCTTCATCAGTAACCGGATTAGGAAAATCTATCGCATCCCCAACCTCGTCGGGAAAGGATGGTGGCAGCGCAAGAGGCAGCAGTGGGGTAACATCAACGGGAGAAGACGGTGAATTATTATCCCACCATACCCACCACCATAACAACCATAATCGGCATCATCGACATAGTTCCTCCGGCAAGAATTCACCCCAGTCTGCCTCTTCATCCTCTTCAACTTCCTTTGGATACCAACATGAATACAATCCACTGAGCTACTACAATTCAGGTTTAGTCCAGAAATAATCGTATATAAATGCAATTATAGCACCTTATGTTGTATAATGTATTAGGAAATGGCAATTATAGATAAATAGGTATGCATATACTCTTAGCAAAGTCTTGCGGTTAATTACGAGTGGGGCAACAAGAAAGGAATCAAATGACTGTCTTTCATTTAATTTTCCTGTTTTTTGTTTTATTACTACCATTCGGCAGCAGTTTGTTGATTTTGTATACTTTGTATTGTTATTTCCAAGCACTACAATTTTCATCAAGAGGGCGAGAGAGAAATTCTCCAGTGCATGCACTGTTTGTGTATAAAACGGTGAAACCAAGACGCATTCTCAGTTTCCACATTCAAACTGCTAGTATTTATGAATGTCAGTTTACCTACACATGTCCACATAAAATATAGTTTCTCTTTGATTCTAGCGGACTCTTACTATGAGCCAAGGCAATACGACAGACCTTCAAGGGAGTTTAGTGCTAGATCTACTAGCTATCCGGCCATGGCAGTAGCAGCTTCAACTTCCCAAGTGGGATTTGCTGGTGGTAAGTCAACTCCAAGGTTTTTTTGGAAGATACGAAAAAATATTATATTACTGTGTACATATTATAGTGTACGATAATATTAAAAATACAAGAAGCCAAAATATAATGCGGTAGAAAGAGACGAGAGAAAGAGGGAGAAAAGGTGCTGCTGGTCAAGCTTGGATGAATGAGTAGTTTTCCAGGAGGATAAAATAGATTTGGTGAATCCCAGTAAATGAATTTTGATAAAAGCCTACTACAATCACGAATTATAACATGCTGCTCCACTGCTACGAGATACCAGTCAGGGAGAATTTGATCATGCAGTAAATAAAGCAGCCATAAGAAATTTATATGAACATATCCCCAAAACGATTTCTCTTGACAGGAAAAATGCATTATCTCAGAAATTTGTAGACTCCATCGCCTCCCAAAAACAGTGAAGTATAAATATTTTTAGTGAGATCAAAGGATAAAACCTGCGATACTGATATATCTATCCATTATCCATGTGTAGAGCCTGAATACGGCGGATTAGCTTTAGCTACTGGACATGGAGGGGGTCATGGAGGACATGGAGGGCACGGGCACAACGAGGGATATGGACATGGACATGGCCATCACACAACGTAAGTATATTCTCTACAGACGGTAGTGGTCTCTACGGGATTAATACCAAATCATAATGTAAGTACAAGGCATTTTCCGGATGCGGATGTTCGGTGAAAAAGGGCTTACAGTGACCTAAATCAAAAAAGCTATGAGCTACCTATGTGGCTTTGCTAATGAGCTTTACAAGCTGTAAGTCGGAGCATATTATATGCTGTTCTACGAGTTTATTTTTGATAGATTCATGAAAGGTTCAGTTTTTGATCGTATTAGACTACCATCATTGGTTGGTGCTTTGATATAGCATCTTGCTTCAATAATTTCTGTCATTGCCCCAATTGGTTGTGTAGGTACTATAAAACGGTGAATAAAGTGGATCAGTCATCACTGGGATTACTTGGATTACTAGGATTACTTTCTTTACTTTCGGTAAATGGTGTCATACAACATTCATATAAAATGTGTCAAAATTACTGTAATACTTTTAGCAACTAAATTGTTAATTACTTAATGGAATCCTAAGAACTTGTCTGTACGCCAAAACTTAATCTTTTTTTAGAATGTTTTGATGCTTCTTACAACCACTGCCAGAACAACTACCATGGGCATGGGAATGGGAAGAGGAGAGAGACTAAAACGAGACACGATGATGCTTGTGAAAGTAAATGATGAAGAGGCGGTCTCTGCTAAAAGACGTAGTGTCGTGGAGCACTTGAGCCATTTAATTCTTCCATCGTTGGTATGAATCCTTGAATAATAATTATTTTGTAGCACGCGGATTGCTCACTTCAATATAAATAATAATAAGTGGGGAGAGAGAGACATCCATTTCACTAATGATTTTTAATTTTTATATTCAGTTTGTTAAAACATCAATGCTTTAATATCAAAAGATATGGCAGCTCACGCCCAAACGTTTTTGGAATTTATTACGACAGATAAAGATAATGAAGGTATATTATGGGGAACCGCTTTATCTCCTTTCTTTTCAGAACGTTGTCGGGCATGCAAAAGACGGGAGGATTCCTCTCAACTGCACATATCAGGAAGTGTGCAAAACTAACAAGGTGTTGGTTCAAGTGTTTGGTGCTGATGATGGCCGACCAGTCGCCTCGGTATTGAGGTAAGTACCTCACCGTGTGGAATCCAGGGTTATTATTCCAATGCTCTTGTTTGGCCCTTTCAAATACATACTTAGTTTTTAAGTACTGCTTGAATCTCTGAAGAGAGGAAAAGCTTTTGTAAACCCTATTTTTGAAGCAAACGGAACAACGATGATAAGTGTGGCAAAATTCAATAGTGCACAAGTGTGTCGGTGGCAGAGGGAAGTATTCCGAGGAGCTTTCATTCTGAAACTTGAGACTTCATTTCTAGGAATAATGGGACATCCATAGAGTTGCTGGTGGGTAGGATACGAAGGCTTTCGGTTGTACGTTTCATCATCCCATGACATGCACCATCCATTCAGAGAGATTGTGTTTAGTTGACTCGCTTTCGGAGAAAATGTTGTAGGCTGGTAGCCTTTGGTACTTTCATATTTCATTAGTTTTGCATATTACAAAATGAAATGGATTCTGTGAAAACTCAGAGACCTCATATTACTTTTGCCTTATTTTGCACAACCATTGAAGCTGAAGTAAGTGGTAGTGTTGTCTTTGCGCATTCCCTTTTTTGAGTGTGCCGTAGTGCTTCTTTTGATACCTGTCACGCATTGTTTTTGTCATAATTTCATCTGAATACCTATTTTTCACTTTCGTTTATTTTGTTTTCATACAAGTAATAATGCTAACTTTAATCCGTTTTCCAGTACGGCTATCATAAAATTACTGACAAACAACGCCAACAATGACAAGTATGCTCGTCGTCCCAGCCATTACAAGAGCAGCTTTATGCAGAATGGAATTGGAGGAATGACATCACTTCAGCTGGTAAAAAAGTTTTTGAAAGATGCTGGAAATGTTGGACGCAACGGAGGGAACTGCGAACTGATGTACCCTACGTGCAACGCTTTGAGTATTACAAATAATGACTCCGCGGTTGGGGGAACGAGGGACTCTTCCCGGTTACCATTCCTTATTTCACCGGAACACGCTTTGGCTATTATAATGGGGCAAAGAGGTTAACTCAAAAGAACGGTGTCTTCATTTTATTGACTTTAAGGTAATGGGGGAACGAGGGACTCTTCCCGGTTACCATTCCTTATTTCACCGGAACACGCTTTGGCTATTATAATGGGGCAAAGAGGTTAACTCAAAAGAACGGTGTCTTCATTTTATTGCCTTTAAGGTATTACCTACTATGTATGGTTTTAAATTCCCGTAATTTAATGAAAAAGAATACAATTTTCAACATTCGACTGTGCGTTACTTGACTGTAAGACGATTGATTGACGACTCCAAATGACAATAAGGTTAGACTTCTTGGCTGTTGACAACTAAACTAATTTTCACTATGAAATGAGCGGTGAATATACAATTTACTTACAAACTAACAAGACTGACAGAGTGCCAACTGAATGTACAACACAATATATGACAAACTCATATAGAATATAGAACTCTTTTCATTTACCTATGACATGGGTCTAGACGGACAGGTTAGCTTTTTATCGATCAATTAAATGCGTACTCGACGAAACTGGACCTTTATTAACTGCACGACTGTGACTCTAACCGACCTACTTCATAGCACGCGATATGCAACTCGTAAAAAGTTGGGATAAAATTCTATACGATGAATTTAAAAATTTCAACTCTTCTCGTTTACTGACTGTTGTTACAATTGGCTTTTTAATTATCTAGTTTATTATTTAATGGAAATTAGATGAATACAGGACATGCGACTAGTGATGGTAGAAAAAGTGGAATAACTTTTAAGATTTGTGCCGTTTAAAAATGCGCAGTTAAATCTCTGCAGTTCCGGACTCTATTGACCGACTATATTCCGTTCTTAATAATAACAGTTTAACGTTTGAACCATACTGACAGCGACAGCTGAACAAAATATAAAATATAAAGAAAGTATACAATTAGGGCACTATTGAACATTTTCACAATTTATGTTGTTGTCTCGTACCTCCAAGGAATTATATGAAGCGTGGCCCTGAAGATAGATTGAAGAGAGAAATGAATACAATGAGTATAGAAATGTGTAGCAGTTAGGCTGGTTTCAGGTGTAATGTTTACACAACATTCGTTCATTTATGTACTGATGTAGTAACTGCGTAATTCCTAATTATCAATACTTTGCTAAATTATTCGCTTGATAGAATGATGTGTTGACCATTTCAACTGTTCATGTTTCATCATCTTTATCATGCAATGTAGGTATGCAAATATTTTTTACTCTGCCAAATTTGCTACACACAGGGGCCAGTGGAGACTAGTGCTTACTTTTCATGATTCCCAAAATGGATTCCAGTATCATTTTCCAGCTCCATTATCCCGTGTAAGAGACAGATTAACTTATAAAGTAAAGTATGTCTCTATAATTTATGTCGTACGTAATAGACTAATAGACTTTAGACTTTATGTACTACTTGACCTGCATGTAACTTGACTTATAAACTGACAAAATTCTGCCTTGCTTGCAGTCTTAGTGTATCTCTCAACTTAACATACTTTCGTATTTTATGTAGTTAGAAAAATATTATTTCAAAACTTATTTATTCTTGAAAATAAACACCGATTCATGACGCGGAATAGCATCAACTTCAAAGTTTGTTGACGATTATGCTATATGCTCTGGTTTTTTTCATTATGAATTTGACATAAAAAATTAAATAAAATTGCATTCCTGCATATACGTTTCTTTTTTTTTCACCAACTAAGGTTCCACCAGAACCATCAACCTTAATTTTGTCTCTATTACCAAAAATTAAATAGGTACGTCCTCATTAATCTGAAGAAAATAGACCAATAGCATAGCATAGCATAGTGGTGCAGCCAGTAATCGATAGTAATTTGTTGTTGCCGTGTACAAAACCATAAAACCATAAGTCCACAGTGAGAATGTATTGAATGAAAACGTGAATAAAATCACGTAATCCTAATAATTTCTGCTTATCATGCGGTACGGTTGTAGTAGTATGTATGAAATGAAATCTTAAGTAACTATATCAGTCGCCATCGCCAATCAGGCTTCATTTGCACAGCTTCGATTATTCATTGATGCCAAATGCCAAAGGAAACGTAGGTAAAGCAGTAAACAGGAACAAGACATCACACAAAAATTTACATGCAACCAACAAACCAAATTTACATGTGTGCTACCGTAACCGTGTGGTGTTCAAACTTACATGCCTAAGCAATAAGGCAATAACGTATCATATCATAAAATCTCATTTCTTTAACACTTTGTCGTGCGTCAATGCTATGTGTGTATGTGTGTGAATCAAATCAATGAGACTGTTTACTAGAAAAGGACAAGTTTTTACAGCCCCACAGATGAAAAATTACTAGTGCGTAGCTTTCGATTCTTCCATTTTTACGTTCAGCTTGCAATTTGCAATATCAAACAGGAGAACAAGCCACACAGTTTACTAGCGATATAACTTTGCTGTAACGTAACAGTTTTTTATACATTTTTTTATGCATATACATTCTTGTGCACGCTGTAAGCGTACACGTTTACTTGTAAATTTCTGCATCGTAAAATATTTTTAATGCGTGGATAGTACCAAAATATTGAATTGCTTTGCCTTTATATATTTGAATATCGTACAGATAAAATAAATGTTGATTCTATTAGTAGTTTATTTCTAATTAATTTGCATTAACTATTATCTAACGTAAACTTGATAGAAATGTGCCTGTACATAAATGCAACGTCGGTGTAAAACATGAAAGTATGCATTGCATATTGCATCCGCTTTATTACATAGCAAAACAAATTTGTTAGATGAGGAATAGGGATATATTATATTTATATGTGTCTGGTGTCATTTATAGGTTATCATTGCCCTTCCTTACAATTTTACAACTCATTTCCGTCCATTGGATGGATCTTGACAATCTTCGTCGATTGCTCTTAATTGTCTTTACCTGCGTATCACTTGTACGTTTTGGAGTCTTTTAATATCTACTATTATTGTCATTTAAATTAATGACAACAATTCAATAATTGCTTGCCACAATCACTCAAAGCTTTACTTGCCATTTACGCGTACTGTACCAAGTGAATATTATTATTGCTTTTCGTTTCGGAAGTAATCAGAAGAATTTCGTATGACCAATGTAATTGGCAACAGGTTTTTTCAGTCAATGTGGCAGACCCAGTGACCTATATGTGATCCTTTAAACAACAAGATTGTTATCGTGATAAATGTATGAATGTTCGTACAGAGTTGTCGGCAGGCATCCCAAAAACACGCTGAGTTTCTCATGTCTAAAGTGAAGTATCAGTAAATATACACGCAGCCAATACAAGGAAGTTGCATAATCGTGCGAATGATTTTTTCTCAAAAAATTAAAGGGGATGTGTTCCTTTTTTTCTTTTATTTTCGCATTATTATCAGGAAGAAGGAGGGCCCACAAATTTTTCTACGTAGTAGTAATAATATCAATATAATATATTGCATCAACTTTGTTGGTATTCTTTGATTTCATTGTTATTACCATCATCAGACACACAAGCACATTCCTTTCAATTTCTTTGATATTTTTGAGAGTGCAGGCCCCATGTTGGGATGCCACACATGTGCTGACAGCGTAATATTTGAATTTGGCAAACGATAGACACATCTTTTATTTCCATCCTGACTCTCCTCCTGCAGGCACACACCGTGACGCACAAACTGTATGCAGTTGAGTACATCACTCGTGTGACTTATCGTCGTTATCCTTCATTCATAAACTGTATTTTTCAGTCGTGTTTGTTAAGTGAACCAAGGTCCAATGCAGAGGGTTTCCTCTGCCATACATCCGAAAGTGCCAAAACTTACCAGGTTTGCAGTTTCCTTCGAAAATAAGAAAATATAGGATTTTCTTATATAAAAAAGTGATTACTAAAGAAATAATATCAACGTATTAATTAAAGGATTCCAATAGTGTTTCATTTTGCAACGACGACAATATAACAGGAAAAGAAAAGAGTATCCAGAAAGCAATTCATTGCCAATGATAACGTAAAAAAGAAGATATTATTCTCTCTTTTTTATTGCCATCAAGACGAAAGTAGTTGCTAGTGTCAGAAAATTCTCTGATTGTGTCTTTGTAAAAAATCAATCCAATCCCACGAAGAACATCAACAGACAAAATGTCTGATAAAGTTGTAATCAACAGTACATTATTACCCGGCTCTTTCATAGCGGATGGGAGGTTTTACTTGCAACGAAAGATCGGATCTGGCTCACACGGAGATGTGTTCTTTTCAAAGGATACCACAACGGATGAGGTTGGTTTGTTGAGTATTGTGTGTGTACAGTATTAACAAAATACAAATGTCCCGATACTGCCACTACCTAACATCCGTTTTGTCATTTCATTCTCTGTGTAGTAGTATTCTAGTAGTTTCGTCATCCCATTCGTTTTCCCACTTATTTTCTTTTCCCCGGTGCCATACCTATAAAATGCCACCACAAAATCCATACCTTCTCCCAAAATATGAACAACATCCTCGATATTATTACATGAAATGAAATTTCCTCCTTTTCAATTTACTCTGCACAAACCACCCCATTACCGTAATGTATGTATATACGTAGACGTATGCATCCGGAAAGTGTTTCCCAAGCCGGAAGTCTTATATTTTACTTGTAGGAATTTATGTCTTTTTAAATATATATTAGGAAATTGCTGTCAAGCTGGAAAGCTGGGACACGCCAATGATGTGCCTGCAACATGAAAGTAACGTGTACAAAATCTTAGAAGGAGGTAACGGATTCCCTATTGCGAGGTAAAAATTTGCTGTCTGTTTTTGCCATTTTCCTTACTTTCAATATCCTGACTGGAGTTCATACATAATCATGTTGTTCGTTCAATTATTAGAACGGATTTATTACGAAATTTTGAGTTGTAGTCACCAACTCAAGAGTACAAAGTAGCACACTTCCTTATTATAAATAAATTATAGGTACTTAGAAGCCTAGCAAGGCAAGCTTGTAAACTAAATGCACTATGTATGTATAGGTATTCCAAAATTAAAAGTGACGTTAACACTTTGTTGCCCTACATTTTAAACTGCATACATATCTTTTTCATCACAAACATTTATGTAAAATTATAAAATGTTGTTATTCTTTTTAAGAAAACGAATCCATAAATGCGGACATGATAAATAATTAAATTGCATGAAAATTTTGCTAATAGTGTCCTCTCATCTAATAAAATTTATAAATATTTCCTGCCAGGTGGTTTGGCCAAGAAAGTCGTCACAATATTCTGGTCATTGACATGTTGGGCTCATCTCTAGACAACCTTTTCAAAGCTTGCAACTATCAATTTTCAATTAAAACTACGCTAATGATTGCCGATCAGTGTATGGAACGCATCCAGTATTTACACAGTAAGAATTACATCCACCGAAGTATTAAGCCGGAGAATTTTGTTATTGGAAGAAATGGACTTAACTCAACGGTAATCATATTAAACATCAGTGTTCAGTCAGGCTACAAAAATCTAATTATAAACGTTACCCCAGTTAAACAAAGAACGATAATGATAGTTGTTCTACATTGTCCTGTCCTGACTTTTTTTTACTGTTTTTGTGCATCCTTACAATAACAGATCTACATGATTGATTTTGGTAATGCCAAATGCTATCGGAATCCTAACACCGGAAAACATATCTCCTTCAAGGAATACAGAGAACTTGGTTTGAATGCTTGTCATTCAAAGCATCAGTCAATTGGTGCCCTTTGTCGGTTGGAGCGCAGGTGAAATACTGAGTAACCTTATTACAACAATTGCTCTCGCTTTTTTCCTGTTCATTCTTCATTATATTTGGAGTAGCTTCTTTCCCTTCTCTTTTTTCACGCAAACACATTTCCACTTACGATATTTTCCTTATCTTTCTTTCTCTTCAACTTAAGAGCTCCTCCCTAACTTAGGGTGTTATTCCAGTACACTGGCTCTTTGGAGAGAAAGAGTGAGAGCAAACTTTTTTTCTTTTCTTTTATGCATGCAAAGAAATTGAAAGGTTAGAGGAAAGAGACTCCGTTTGACTTATCCTTGAGCACCGGGGCTGCTTGTTAAGAGAATAACAAATTTTATCATATCACGCCAATGCCAGCTTAACTTATCCTATTATGTTCTGATGTGAACAAAGTGGTTTGACTTGAGAGGATGATCTATATAAACAAGGATCATAAAATACACTTTCAGTATATATGCTTATCGCTTATGTTTATACGTAGAGAAAGCAATACAGTCATGAAACAGATTTTATACGTATTTCTCTACTCGTTTATATATAAAGGGAAAACTTCCTTGGGAGGACATTCGCGATCCAACAGAATTGAAAGAACGGAAAATGACCATTTCATTGGATGAACTATGCGAGGTAAACAGCTACCTTTATAACGACGTATACTTTTCACGCCCTAGATTAGATTGCTATTTGTTGTTATTACATTAGTGAGATTTTCAAATTTTCACCTTATTAAAAAGACAGGCTACTTCATTTTATGATTAGAATGCCTGTTGAAAACTTGTCATAAAAGCAAGATAATTAAACAGTTTTCGCGCTTGAAGAAGAGACGACCTCGTTATGCGCTACAAGTTTTTTAAAAGTTTTAAATTATCCTCTTGTGTAAACTGCAGGGATGTCCCGAGGAGTTTGTCAAGTACTTGGACTATTGTCGCAAACTTGGTTTTGAACAGGATCCAGACTACGAGTACCTACGCCAATTATTTCGAACTGTTTTCAACAGGCTTGGCTACGAATATGATTATCAGTTTGACTGGGTTGGCTCTCTGCAACTGGAGAATAATAAAAAGGAAGCTAATAATAATAACAATAATTCAACCCCTACTCCTACCACCGCCACCAGTGCCAAATTTGTGCTCAACCAAAAGCTGCTCAGTGAACACAATTTCTTGTCCTCACCGGTTGCTGTTGGAATTGTAGATGGAGGAGATATACACCAGCGTTAAAAAAATATACATAAAAAAGTTATCATCGTCTCCACCATCGCAAAACTTTAACTCAACGCACAAATTTTGTTTTTTTATTATAGGACTGTATAATAATCGTTTGGGCCTGATGTTTCTTTACACAATAATGCTAGATCTAGGAGGTTTGACTTGTAATGATGTATAGTACATATAGTTTTATATTCGTGTAGTAACATTTTAGCTATAGTTTCACTGCGCATCGTTGTGTCCTCGAATAGGTCATATAAAAATAGTAAGTTCGATCAAACTTAATGACGTAGCATCTTTTTACTTGTCGTGTCGTTGTCGCCGTATGTGCGAGTACTGTCTTTTAGTCAGTTTATAATAATATGTTTCGTATCGCTTGTTGCGTTATGTCATTATTTGCTTTTACTTGGTGATATTAATGGTAATGATGGTGTGCTCATACCAAGTGTGTATCTGGCTAGTTAAGAACGACGGGTTTCATTATCTTTAGTCAACAAAAAAGAATTACTAGTTCATGCGCGCAAAATGAAGCACAATGTTTTCATTGTTCAAGGGAATAACGGGACAGAGAAGAGGATGAAGTTTAATAATAGTTGTGACTGGTTGCGAATTAGATTGGTGTTGTGTAAGTCGGTGGAAAGGACAGGACAAAGAAATCGCATTTTGTCATTTGATCTGCTTTCATCGCTTGACAGACCAAGCAAACGACAGGCGACAGGGCAAGCGGTAACTTAAAAAAAGAATAGATAAAATTGTACTTCTTCTGTGTTTTGATTATACCACCCAGTTACATAAAATTCGACGTTGTCTGTATTGTTGATTGTTAGCAGCCCACTCATTTTCATGTGGTAGATTCCCCAGTGAAAATTTCCTCTTGTATACCACTCCAAATTAGGCATTTTCCATAACCAACTGGTACAATGCATAAACGATGTAGGAGAATTGAGCTGGATTAGCGCAGTTCCAAGTTGTTTGTTTATTTAGCGTGTGAAAGGTGGATATATATGGACAAATGTATACACACAGACACCAAATGTGTAGGACAGTATATAGGAACAAACAGTAGAAATCGATCAAAAGTTGGGCTTTTTGCTCTGCTCTTAATGTACGTACGACAACTGGAAACCACTTTCCAATTCCAATTCAATTATCTTTAGGGGTTTCTCCCTTTTTGCCGTTGGTTTTTTTGTAGTTTTATTATAATCAAAATTAGATAAACGAATTTTTGTTAATACTATTTTTGTGTAGTGCGGTTTTGGTAAAAAAGTATTTTTGTAAATTAGATAGGCTATTGAATGTATAGGTGTGCGTAGTTTGTATTCAACTTTTAGAATATAGGTCGATAATAATGTAAAAAATGACCAAATAGTACATGAATGGTATTGATAAAGGGTATGGATAATTATAATCTTTGTCGTATGTCGATCGTACGAATGAAATGTTTTCTTACTCTGACTTTGTTATTTTCTTATTTGACGCTGTTTTGAAAAGGAAAAAATAAAATTACATTTTGGAACAGTAATGTGTACTGAGTAATTTTTATTTAAAGTGTTCTGTACATAATAAAATATACAAATACAATTATACAGATTCTGGATAGGGATTCTTGAAATAAAAGAACGATCCAAACGTAGAAGAACGTTGAAGTAGCCAAACATGACAATCCTTTGTAATTACCATTAATACACGCTCACGTAATACTACTTGGGTGTGTAAATGTAAGAAAAAACAAAACAACTACATAATCCGAGAAAATACTGCGATGAGCATTGTATGGAACTTAAATGGGGTGTTGTGATAACACATGATTATTTAATTCAGTAGGACGATCTTTATTTATTATACAGCCCATTGGTTTAACAATAAGTTGGAACTGCCATCAATACCATTCCAATCTTAATTTAAAATAAATCATGTTTGAAACAGTAAAAAATCAGGTGCAACCTCTCATACACAGATTATTGAACACGCTGTAGTTAATCTAGTCTGTGCACTGTGCTTCCTTAGCTGGAATAGAGAAGCCAGAAAACATTTCCGAATGTTTAAGAGAGATTCGAATTTCATAAAAGAAGGTAAATTGGTTGCGTAGGCTCATTTTCCCGTTTGCAGTCCATGGGGGATTACACCAAAAATGTATTGCAAATACATATGAAACGTAACATACATGTATATCATATCGCAGTGGTAATCTGAAAGAAATCCGAAAATCCCAAGTTGGATCTTTCTTCAATCTCCCGTGAAAATAACTTTTCTTATGGCTGTCCCTCACCTCACCTAATACCGTCACGGTAAACAATGACCACCGGTCATGCGGTATGATTATAGCGTTAAAATAATAAAACGAAATGACTTTATGGCGATTTTTATCAAACGTGATAAAGAGGCAAACAATGACCACCGGTCATGCGGTATGTTTATAGCGTTAAAATAATAAAACGAAATGACTTTATGGCGATTTTTATCAAACGTGATAAAGAGGCAACGGCGATTTAAACTACGATTCAAGACTTCCAAGATGATTTCTGCGTCATGTATTGAATTGAGATATTAATACGTATATAAAAAGCTGTATAGTTTCTATAAACTCGAATACAATACTGAATATTCCTAATGGTAAACCTGTCTAAATGCATTTTCCGTATGTTCAGCGTTCCAATTTTATCATAAACATGAAAACAAATGATTATGAATGAAACGGGTCAAATGTCTTTGTGAAAAAATGATATTATATTCCATGGTGTGTACGTGGTGAGCACATCAACCGTTCAGCAAGAAAAACAAATAATTTATAGGAGCAATGTTGTATGTAACAAAATTTCCTGTTTTATTGCCACAAAATTCTAATCTTAAAGGTACGTAGCAAACGATTTAGTAATTTCGACGTGTAACATAAAACCGCTAGGCAAATGTTTTTATGTAGTCGTCTATTATTTCTCCGTAAAAAGGAAGCCGTAGTTCTCCTTATTAACCCCAACGACCGTGCACAACATCGACACAGAATCTCTGATGCCGGCACGAAAATCAAAATCCCTATCAAATTAGTCAGAAAAGCAAACACCCACAAATTGACGAATCCACGATCGGTGGAATAATAATGAAGTTGAATTTGTGACATTGATCGTTTTACAACGAAAGAAGCATCACCTTTCCTGGTTTGCATTTCACAAAATAATTAGGAATGTCTCGAGTACTCGAATCTTTACAGCCGCCAGCGAGCTTACCCTCCAAAAGCTCGGTGTTAAATTTTGACATTCTTGTATTTTCATTAGTATAAATATGTAAATTGTTACAGCGAAATATATTTCCTTTTTGCCTTTTTGTAAGCTGGGCCGAGTATGAGCTTGTTCGGGTATTTTACTACTTATTTCGGGTATTCGAGACATCTCTATAATAATTGTTTCGAGTTGTAGCAAACGTGTGGGTTTTTAAGACATCCTCCTCATTTCCTGTGCTTGTGCAATCCAGCTTCATGAACTGTTGGCCGAAGTTATATAAACGCTTGGGTGCATTATGTACTCTTTGAGACAAAAGAAACGTAGTGGGAGATAAAATCGCAATAAAAACAAAAGACAAATCCAAGTTTTAGTGAGATTGTGTGTCACAGGAAATTGGAGGCAAAGTTTAATATTTTACTTAAGTCTCCAGTCTTACATAATATTTCTTTGTTGGATATACTGTAAATCTACCTGTATTATCGTTGAAACAACACTGGACAAGGCTTAAATCATACATATTACGTCATGACCAATGTTAGCAAGAATCTTTATTTCCGGTTTATTCACATTTTTCATTGTCATCGATGATGATTACTCACCATACATGTCATTATCATGCCATATTATGAATAAACCACCAAACAATTTGGTTGTATCACTACTACAAGCTACAATCATTTGTAAAATTGGTGTCTACATAGTATCAATTACTTTATTATACTTTGCACCAAAAATATGTATAATCAAATCTTCGACTTTTTGCTGGAAAATACGTTCAACGCAATACTGATACAAAGATTGCTGATGCAAGAATAAAATCGTTTAGTAGAAAGAAAGAATCAGAAACTTGATCCTCGTTGAAGGTCGCTTTAATAAGTAAGAAAAGAAAGAAAATATTCTGTAATCTTACCGTTTAGAATGTCATCAGAGTCGTGGGATTCAACCATGGTACGATGAGCAATTTGAGTACTATCGAAACCTGAGCCTGGCGATGATTCCTTCACTTTGTTGGCGGTATGATCATTCACTTTAAAATCTTGGTTCTCACCGTTACTGCCAGTACTGTGGGACGGCTCGGTCGACGACGAAGAAGCAGTTTGGGAATCGGATAAGGGGGAGGTCAGGTCATTACTGCATGTGAGGGCATGTTTCAAAAAACGCAAGGCAGGGGGAAATATAAACGAGTCCGGTGGGTCATCCAGAATTTTCACCAGTACTGTGATCAGGTCTTTCCAAGTATACACATTTTTAGCAACACACACGCACGATGCAAAGTGACCGTTGCAATTACTTTCTGTGTAAAAACACGAGTTTGCCCAAATGAAATTAAAAATGGATTAATGCAAAAAATCGAAAACCTCGATTTGAACTCAGTTATTATATGTGACAAAATCCTGGCAAGTTCTACAAATTAATGGATAAGTTCTCGGGGAAATAATCCCTTTCGTCGTCATTGTTGAACGACTTATTTTTTTACATGATTAGGTGTTCTTTTCCTAAGAGTTTGCTCGATTATCCTGATTTAAATATAAGACATGCGACTTGTTGGTAACTTCGCACAACATAAGCGTATCTCACAAAACA
>JAHZNB010001163.1:0-10319 GCA_027744295.1 Callyntrura guangdongensis
TATAGATTCATTAGGCATTATTTTTTGCAGTCAATCTTGGAGAGCTTAATTTGTTACGCTCGGGTCACAAAGGTGAAGGGTGAGAGGTAATCAAAGGTCACATATCAATAAAACTGATAGGTAACCTTAAAAGGTCATAATTTAAGATTTCTAACTATTTTCATGTTCCAAATATGATTTTCCAACAATTTTGCTTGTCATGAAAAATTTGATTTAAAAAAATAGCACAAGGGGGGGCCCTTCTATGTTATTGTTATATCCAATAAAGTTTCCATAGAAATTTACACACAAAAAATATTTTGACGATATTTTGTAAACAGTAAACCGATGTAAACTAGAGAGAATGTTTTTCTGAGCAAAAAAATACCAATAGATTCCATTTACAATTCATGAAGCAATACTTCAAGTTATCTTTTTGGCATTTGACGGAGGTGCGATATGGTGACTTGCAGAACGAACACGAGTATATGCGCAGTAAATTCTTTCACAGTTAAATCGAACACTCGTACATTTTCCTAACGCCTTTTACTCAAAACATATTGCTTAGGAAATATTGCATGATAAAGTAAATTGCAATATTTTGAGTATTAAGTGGTAAATGGAATATTTTAATGAGCTCGTTTTAGGGCTTGAGCCCAATTGACCCCATGAGTCTCTCCAGTTCAATGAAAATTGCACTCAGTTTGCTTGCAGAAATGTTTATCTTGGAAACCATTTTTACAGCTAACATTTTTACGTTTTAAAGTTGCTTGCCAGTTGTGAACGCATCATGTCGAGTTACAGGAGATCATTGACCAGTTGAAATGTATGAAAATTTGTTATCGGGCCGTATGTAAGAATTTCCTCGTGTAATTATATAACAACTGGCTTTTGACTTTAGCATTGAGCCGAAGTAACTTTTTACACGTGTGTGATAGTTTATCAAATTACAAATTTAAGTAAATGAATTGGAATATCTGGCTATGACAAGTTATCCGCACTTGGACAGTTTATCTAAGAAATTAATTTACTGGCAGCTCCAAATTTACAATTCATGTACCAATACTTCAAAACAGAGTAAAAAGGAAATCGTTAAAAAAATAGCATGCCAAGCAAATGTATGGTGTTGTCATAGGTAAATCTTGATAGCCACTTAACAAACACAGACTGCGGAACCGGNTGTATGGTGTTGTCATAGGTAAATCTTGATAGCCACTTAACAAACACAGACTGCGGAACCGGGTGGATGAAAGGGTCAAATCCCCCACTGATATTTTACTTTAATATTACAGAATAGGGAGCCTTATATATTATGGGATATGTTCCTCAGTCTATGAACTATGAACACACGCTGTATTACCCCGACCAAGTTCATAAGCCACAGCTTCTTTCATTATCATCTTCACCAGCAGCTCACTAATTACTAATTTTTTACTTAAATAGATACTGCCCAGCAGCTATTGGTGTTCAGTTGATTCTCTGTACGAGACAATATAGTTACAATTTTTAAACAAGTTTTTCCACCTGGGTCATCATCACCAAATAAGAAATAAAGCCAAAACATTCGTTTAAAAAATACATTTTGATCCATTAATTCTCTATACAATTTCACATTTATTTTAGAATCAAATCAAAAGTTTTTCCTCTCCAATATCATCTTCATTCCAAGCAATCATGAAAGGCTACACAGTGTGTACCATTACCTTACTTATATCATCAGCGTCATTCGCGCTTGCAGCGGTGTATGTAATTGACGTTCCTGTACAGGAAGGTAAGTTGCTTAAGACGTTATCTTCATAAGTCACCACAATTCAAAATTCCTAATCGAAGCTATAGACTATCGTAGAAATTGTATGTGCATAATATAATTGATATCAAAACTCGAAGCCCGTTTCGAGTTATCGCTCCAACGGACTGACAGACAGCGTAAAGTTAATACTTCGTCACTTAATGTAACGTAATTTGAAGCAGAGAGAGAAAATATGTACGCTATTAATTTATCTCATTCCACAACAATTTTTTCTCTCCTCTGACGCCTTTTCAATAAACCAACCAAATGTAACTTACAAGCGTTTACTTTGTTTCAACAGGTCATCCCAATCAGTGCTTTGACCCAACATATACTTATGGTGCGTACTATTCACCAGGAGATGAGTGGCAAATGAAGGAAGATTGTGGGAGATATGTATGTTCTGCTATTGTGCCAGCAACACCTCTATCGCCTTCTCAAGCTATTATCTTACTCTCTTCGTAAGAATAACTTTTTAAATGATTATATTTTATCTTTCTTTACTGCCACTCTGAAAATATTGAATTTAAAACATTTCCCCGCATTCTACTCAATTGCTTCTAAAACTTGCTTTTACCTTTAACATAAAAAAACTAACAAATTGTGCTGTAGTAAAAAACAAGAGTAGTCGTTTTACTTCCTCGCCACTCACTGCCCTATGCTTTACACTACAAATGGGGCTCACTTTTATTCTAAAATAAACTAATAACCAGATTTTGTGTAAAATATGATGATTTTTGTAGTTGTGGAGACGCATATCCTCCGGATGGATGTTATGCTGAGTACAACCGGACGAAACCGTACCCTGGTTGTTGCGAACCTACACTTGTATGTGACGACTGATTTGAGTCTGCTCCAACAATTTAAATGTCTTCTTTTGAGCTGCTCATACCAAACATTGAAACTTTGTACGGTAAATACCCTGGGATTTTCCGAGAAATCCGTTTATATAATATTGAATGGTCATTTAAAAAATCAAAATTCGAAAAGTTAAAATTAAATCAAAACTTGTTAATAAACTTTATTCTTCCCGTGTTGTTGCTCCATCTTTCATTCCAATTTTCTCCCGTTTTTTATGTAGTCATTAATTATAACGTTCTTGTCTTCATAATGTTTGGCGGAGTAAACGCCAAAAGGAAAAAAAATACCTCTAGGCAGTCCGTCCTGAGTAATCCTGCAATTTCATTCCATTTCACATTTCCAACCGCCAAATAATTTTAAAGCGTCATTGCATTGCATTTAGGCGTAAAACATTGCATTTTTAAATGACAAAATACATTATCACTCTGAATCAGAATTATTAAAAATGTTGCAACGACGATGCTGAAAAAATATCTCATCACCAAATTTCATACTCAAGTTTGGAGTAATATTGTTCTTTGTTTTGCTATACCTGCTGATATGAAAATGCATCCAGACTCCAGGAAAAAGCAGGCTACCTACAAGGGAAACAAAGTATAGTACAATTTTATTAGCTTATGCGGGAATTTTAGGAGGAAGAATTTGTGTCGAGTACAATCCCCGCTCAACAAAATTCACAATATGAGAACTTGAGTAAGCGACCTTTTTTGGGTGAAGGAAAAAATGCCCGGCCACCGAGAGAGTAGTTGCAGCAACAGCCTTGCAACCTCAGAAGAAGGAAAATCGTATGCTAACTTACACAAGGCCTCGCATTTTCTTGGTCGCTAGCAGAAAAGTAGACTTCTTACAGGGGCGTTGGGTCTCGCATGCTGCAGACGGAGAAGCGAGAGAGATGAACGAAGAGACAAGGCTTTTGCAAGGAACGACGAGGTCGCTACATAGCGAGGCAGCAGGACTTGTGTAAAAGCTTAAAAACTTGTACATCCATCTATCTAACTGATTTTTGCGTGCGTGACATATGGCATATGTATGTATGTATGTATGACAGGACATTATTGCACGTCAGCAACACCAACTTGTGAAAATAATGTTGTGATAAAATGCACAGGAGATAACGTTTTAGAGGTGAGGAAGTATTTTTCAGCGTCGCGTCACATATTTTTCACAGGAAACTACGAAAATTTATTTTGACCCAGGAAAAGGGCTGGGGAGCAATAAAAAGCTGGTATTCTTGTGGCAATTTTGACCCGAGTTTTTTTGTAAAGAGTAACACATTTTTTCAAAATTATTTGGATCAATTCAGTAGCATTAGTAATATTTGTTAGGACATAATATGCTATGAAAAATATTTACCCCGGCTGCCAAGTCTGCCAAAAAAAGTTTACGAGGATTCATTAGAGCTACTTTGAATTAAATCTTGATTATGTTCTTAGAAATAAAAGTTGAATGTGTAAATTTGAGTTGGAAAATATTGAATGATGTTGAGATGATTTGAGGATTAAGGCAAAGTAAAAAAAAAGGTTGGTAACATTACGATTGATTAAAGAAATATAAATTGAAAGCTGAAATTTTGATGATGGGTTGTTGAAAATGATTTTAAGATTAAGGCAAAGTAAAAAAAAAGGTTGGTAACATTACGATTGATTAAAGAAATATAAATTGAAAGCTGAAATTTTGATGATGGGTTGTTGAAAATGATCTTAAATAAGGTCAACATGATAGATTTAATCAAGTCGTTCAAAAATTTACAGACCACCAAAAATTCCTTCCGTTTATAACGTCAATAATAATAACAATAATAATATTATGTTATCAAGTGAATAATTTATTGCGTCAACATTCCCCAAAAGCAATTAAATTTTTAGACAATGTTACACGACCCAACCGCAGAATTAGAATTAATTAACCTTTTTTGCTGTGTGCTAAGAGCGTTCATCATCGTAATCTCAATTATTAAGAGTTTGACAAAATGTAGTTAAATAAAATTATAATAATTTGGTAATATCAAGTTGAATAGCTTATTCGCATACGGAGATAGGGATATCAAAGTAGATAGGAAAATGAACCACTCAGAAACACCGCCCCCGCTTTTCTGCCTTCGTCTTTGTCTTCCAGCAAGTAGGGCATTTTTATGAGTAGTACAAGCAAGCATCGTATGCAAGATGCAAAAGCACAAGTATACTTTTGGCAAAGTATACCAGTAGGGCAGGCGGCCTAATCCATGGTGAATTTTTCATAGTAAAATGCCGAAGGTCCTGATAAGGACAGGTGGCGTATGTTCTTTCCGGAGAAGGTTACAATCACAAAAGCATTTGTTTGGTTTAATTAATTCTCTTACAAGTAATTGTACTGGACAGGGGGATATTTCAAAGGATTGTTTCAAGTTAAATTTGTACTGCATTTTGATATGCAAGTTTTGATATATTTTTTAATATATTTTTTACATCTGGCTGTCAGTACTCGGCGCGGTTGATGACACCGACAACCTGATAAACTGTTGTTCGGCGTCCTCATTTTTGAACCGACTCCTGTATCCGCGCCGGAACGAGTGCTTATTTCGTAAAATATTATTTCCTCCAACTAACTCCATCTTTCTCCAAGTACTCACACTGTCAAGGTTTTAATGGTTTAATTAACTTAATTATTAATTTTTTTTTGCAGATTAACGATATCCTGGATAAAGGCTTCTATCTAAACTCCTTAAGACCTCCTCGCAGCGAGACGAGAGGAAAAGATGTACCGATTTATTAAAGCAGTATAAAATATAAACTTTAGAAAATTAGAAAAATATGTAATTTATTCCTTCTCTCCTTTTCCTCTTTATAGCCCTTCTGCACAAAAAATAGAAGCTATATAAAAATATAAGATGATAAAATTGAAAAAATATGTAAATTTCTTCCCTTTTTCCCATTCTAATAATCTATCCTTTTGACAAGAATATAGGTCAGATTTCCCTTACACAATGAATGCATACTTTACTGACAGTTTATTCAGTACGGTACACACATTCCCTTCTCTCCGTACTTTCGTCTCGTCATTGAGGCTTACATGTTATTATTATGTCTTAATGAATAAGAGGATTATCATGTGCATAACTGTAAATGTAAATCACCAAATCCCCCTCATTTGTATTTCTGATCGTAAATCCTATTTTCAGAGTAATAAACAGTTGTATCCTTTTTTGTTCTCCAAACAACGCTTCAGCCGGTCCATCATTTTCCGAAAGACATATTAATTCCCCATTTCAATGCACACCTGTATTCTTACATTTCAAGGAAGAGGTGGGTGAGGGGGAGCATCGTTCAAGGTGACCTTTCTCAAATTGCCCCTTCTGAAACGGTAGCATTTTACCAACCTATTCCAAAGGCCTCCTTCACATTTCCTGGAATAACAACAGCATCACAACATCTCTCTCTCTCTCTTTCTCTCTCCTCTTGGTAGTATCCCACTGGCAACATCGAAATTTCCAGAACGCCACCGACTCCACCCGGAGTCTGGTAAAAATTAAAAGCTCGTCCTGCGCCTCCTCATCATTTCCCTGTACACAGCCGACTACTTTTTTCTTCTTCTTTCAATCTTGTTTCTACGCAGTTGTTTGTCACCCTTTCTGAACGCTTGGATCTTTTATGCTGCAAAGCTGTGTTCTCCTTCTTGCGTACTGAGTGTGTGTGTGTGTGTGTCTTCACCAAAACGGACACAAAAAGTTTCCCTTCATGTCATGAGCAGAGAGAGAGAGCAGAGAATCAGAGAACCAAGCCGACTGACTGGTATTACTCCCGAGTACAGAAACGCGTCCTTCTTCTCCTTCTCCATGATGATGATGATGGTTCTTCTTCTTGGGTGAAATAATAATGCACACAAAATGCTCTGGTGAGTGAGATTGAGTGCTGTTGTGTGAGAGAGTGGCTGGTGGTGTAGAAGAAAGGAAGCTACAATATTTATTTTTCTGGCAAAAAAAGGAAAAAAGAAAGACTCATCTGTGTAGAAAGAAAGAACAACAAGTAATTGTTTTGTGGTGTTAACAGGTTTCAGTACTGTCATTGTAATCATTAAACGAAGATAATTAAAGTTGGCAGGGGTATTGCTAAGGTGACAACAGGCTAGTTTCACGGGGCGTCCTTTTTGGAGGGCAAGTCTTGTTGGGGTTTTTTGTGTGGTGAAGATTTTTTGGAGTTACAGGACAGTTTTAAAATAAAGTAGGCAAGTTTACTGGTCAATTTTGTAGTCGTGTGGTACACTTGGCAGGGTAACAGAGAGCGTCAGACATTTGTGGAGGGATAAGAGTTTAGAAAGCGGAGTGATACTGGTGGTTTTGGAGGGTTACAAGGAGTGAGGAAATTGGGAATAGATATAAATCTATTTAGGACTAGTTGTCCAACTTGTTTAGAAAGGTTGACGGTTTGTGATTTAAAAAAAAAAATGAAGAAGAGTTTGAAAAAAGGTAGGGGGGTTAGGTTCCATATGAATGTCATGCAGGTACAGCAGGAGGAGAACATCTTGAAAGGAATTTTTCCGGAGGAGGTAACAATCTCTTTAATATTTTCTAACTGTTAACAACTGTGGCTGTTTTGGAGGGTTAATAGTGAATTGCTTGGTGGTGCGGGGGAAATTAGGTTTGTTAAAAAGGCTCCTGATTCTAACACTGGAAGCGTTAAAACTTGTCAACCATTTTAAACCGTCATTCGTTACAGTTACGTATATACTGCTGTAGATTACGCTGACGCTTCCAGCGTTTAAATAAAAACGAGAGCAAATTAAAGAGACAAACCTCAGGGGATTTTCTTCACCAATAAAAATATTTACATATAAAATATCCTTTAAAATTTTAACTATTTTTTCAGATTTGGATGATGATCCTGAACTACATCAAGGGCTCAGAAGATCGTTTAAATTGCGCAATGGCGTCACCATTCTTAAAACGGTTACTGGATCCCTACCGAACCATCTACCTGTTTGCTAAGGTACATTATCATTCTCGAATAACTTAAATACAACTAGCCTCCTCCTACCAAAAAAATTTAAAGTAAAACTAAATTGTAAATTAATTAACAACTTGGCCAGGTTTTAAAGCAGTTGGAAAAAACTTCCGCTCTCCAGGCCACGGAGACGTGCAGTCTCCCTGAAATCAGTCGCAGTCTTCTCAGCTGTCGACCAGTTTGCAAGGCTTGGGACGAAGCAATTACCAGCATGCTTCAATCTCGCCCCTACCACTACAAATGTCGGGAGAACCCCTCCCCCACCACTCCGCTGCCGGTTGCCGCTCTTGAAGATCCCACACTCTACACCAGGCTCCCCCTCTTCAGCCTCAGCTTGACTACCCTTCTGGAAGAAGTCCTTCCCGCACTCAACGGATCTCCCCAGATTTTTCGGAAGCACGGACTCTGCCCCAGTCGACATCTCTTCATTTGCGAATTTCGTCGACGAGAACTCCGCACAGATGCATTTCGTCAAAAGTACTCCAACGTCGAGGACTACAGGTCAACCATCGAGGAGGTTCTCATGCGAGTTGGTCATCACTTTTGGCACGTCACTATTGAAATCCGGGACTCCTTGTCTTTGGTCGGCGGTCACGACCAGATCTGGAAGTACCTCTGTCTTCTCCCAAATGTAAAATCGATCTACATTTCATGGGAAAAGCGGGGCGTTCATAATTACGTCACAAGTGGTAACGATCTCATTTTTCATCCCTTCAAAAATTTCCCAAATTTGATTTACGCCAGTTTTCAGAATGCGCCCTTGTTTACCATCAGCCTCCGTTTTGGCCACAAACCCACACGTTAAAAAGGTTGAGATTGTAATTCCTCACGTGGAGAACGTGTACTCGGATTGGTACGTTGTCATGGCACGGATAACCGGTTTGAAACAGCTGTCCATGGAAATTAACCGACCGGAGGAGTTGTTGATCTTGCCAGATAATTGGAAGTTGAGATTCCTCCGGTTGGTTGTCAAGTGTAACGCGGAGAGCTTGTCCATGTCGACACTGGTGAATAAGATGCGGCAGTATGCCGGTTCGTTAACATATCTGCATGTTGTTTTGCCCGAGGAGGGTGCCTCCCAAATGGAGGAGGAGCAGATCACTGAAGCGCATACTCAGTTGATCGCTTTTCCCAAGTTACGAAAATTGATTTTTCACCGCAGTTGTGGGGATGAGTGATCTCCGGCGGAGGTGGCGTGGTAAAGAGGTGTGCCAAATTGGAGGGGAAGGAGGTGTTGTCTGGTTGGTGGAAGTACAACGAGAGGGAGAGAGAGAGAGAGGTAGGTAGTTGTAACCCTGGCAGTTTTCTCACCTTTATATTAGCTAGTATAATTAAATATGTTAAATGGAGGTGCAAGTTGGGAGGCACTTGAAAGCAAGGTAATCTTACTAGTCATTTTTGGAACGAGAGAGAGAGAAAAAAAACGTTACGAGTTGAATTGATTGTAGATGTAATAATATTGTGTCAAATTAATTAATTAATTATCTAATTATTGTTGTGTGATTTTGGCTAACAAGTAAGTACCAGGAGTAGTAATCTTTAGAAATGAGATATAAAATTTCTCCGTATTTTTTAAGATAAATAATTTATTTTAGAGGTTTTAGTGATAAGATTCATGTCGTTTACAAGTGCATGCTCATAGATAACTCAAACTTCCATTTCCATTCCAATTGCTTTAAATGTTGTAATGAATAGACCTAATAATGTCACTCTTTTAAAGAATACCTCTCCTGGTACACCGTGTCCCAAAAAATACCATATTTAGGAAATTCCTTCTAGTGGAATGCGTAATTATTTATGATGTAAATAGCAAAATACCTTTTTGGTCAGTGGATTTACTACAACGGTGAGTGGTCACATGTCTACCTAATTGACAGTTTACTTCTGTATTATAATCCAACCATAGAGACATGAGCTGGTGTTCTGTTTTGGATGTCCCGAAAAAAATGATCGGTGGTAGAGTTTATTTTTTTGTGAGACTCCCACGCAAGACCATTGAAGAATACCATGAAGAAATTGCGTGTTTTGCATAAAAGATAAACTAGAAGGAATTAACCGAATATTGTACCATTTTGGGATATAGTTTATATTTACTTGTTAGTATCGCTCTGAAATTAGTTAAGAAAAGGATTGATTTTTGTGTAAAGGGGGCAAAAATCTATGAATTTTTTTGCGAAATGTAAAAAAATGTTAAATTCAATCACGCTATAATTGTATAATATACTCTAGTATTAAAACTATAAAAAGGTGCAGCACAACTTGGTCGTTTGCTTTCCCCATAGTTTTGAAAAAAAATATCCTTGTGTGTCTCTGTCTCGTGATTCCCTGCAAATTGAACATGGTATTTAAATATATAGCTATATAGCAGCTGACTTGTTACAGTCAACTTACAATTACAATTCGATGATGATGATGATCTGTAGAATATTGCAATCCAATCCAGCAAAAATTGGTTTAAAATTTTAAAAAAAATTACATGATTATGGATAATTATTAGAGAGAGAGAAATAATGTCATGATATTTGTAGAATAGTTTGTCTTTCCCTTTTTGTGGTTCAAAAATAATTTAAAATAAGTATAAAAAATTTGACGAAAGTAGTATGATCTCTGTAGTATGTGAATTTTTAGATGCATTTAATATCAGTATTTGGCGCTTTATGCCGTCTTATGAATTTCTAGGCAAGTTTAAACTCTGTTTACAAATTACACAATGA
>JAHZNB010001164.1:0-11826 GCA_027744295.1 Callyntrura guangdongensis
TTTTAATTTTTTAACATAATGCCAGTTTTCTCCTATTGGTTCTCCTTTACAAACTGCTAATTCGTAACTGCTTATTTTCAGCATCCCTTTTCTTCTAATAAACAACTTTGTGCACCCCTACATCAATATATGCTACTCTTTCCACACCGCACAAGATAAATACTTTAATATTACATCTGCCATATTCTTATCAATTTCTGCCATGTATTTTTCACATATTCTTGGATTTTTAAGTAACTGAACACAAATTTCAGATCTTCGTTGATATTTTGTACTTTGCCAAAAACTGCAAGAACCACTTTCCTTGGTCCCACCAGTTATAACTCCCTATACATTTGCACTTACTTTTACATTACGTTTGAAACTGTATTTGAGTAGCGAGCTTTCAGGCTTATGTTTTAGTCTTCTTAACAGATATTTTAATAATAAATTAATGCTAACAAATTTCTTATTGTTGCGATAAATGTCAATTAAATTCAAAAACTACCTAGAAACAGAATTATAAGCAGGTATAACTAAACCATGACTTACTAAAAACTTTATAATCGCACTGCCGATTAGAAAGAAAGCTATTTTAATTCCCACTGAAATTATTTCTACAAGTTATATATTCAGCAATCATTTTGAATGTCTCTTTTGTTTGAGCCTGTCTATTTTGACTACTTTTGTTCGTTTCCGAGCTATAAACTGATACATATTTCCCAAAAGATTTCCCGGTACCCACAGTAATGTAACACTTCGCCCAAAAATATAAGAAAACTTAACACAAGCAACCCAATCCCAAATAACATCACCGCAGCCGACTGTCACAATCAATACTATCATTTACAAGTTTGGTTTTTATGAAACTAATCTTTTCTGGTATGTAATAATTTATTACTAATAAACCATGAAAAGCATAAAATCCGCCCAACTATCCCACGCCTGTAAACCCTGCTTGTACTTCATTTTCGTGATTGTCTCCAACTTTACTAACCGTGTACATTTCCAAAAATGATGATGTAACCCTTACCGATTGTGGAACGTCCACACAAATGGTACTGCTTTTTCTCCCTCTGATTTTATCGATGTATCATTCAAAAGACGTTTTTGATTATTTTATTTCAAATACATCTTCAATCACAGCAAACAGACAAAGTGTACTCATTCTCGATTATTTAACGTGTGAATGCTCCCGTACAAAAAGGAGTGAAGACAAGAGAAAAACTTTCAGGAAACAGGAACAGGAACAACTGAGCTAAGGTTGTGGAACATGTAACCATTTTGATTTACATGATATAATGTGTTATAAATAGCGAGGTGGTAAAGAGGGTTATGCATTTTGTTTGATCCAACAAATTTCACCCTTTTAGAGGCACAGTCTTGTAAAACATTTCGTAATTGAGATAATTCGCACGGGATAATTGAGAAAGGGTAAATTCTTGCTATTTAGATTGCTCACCTGAACAAAGTTGTGATGCTAAAAGGGATTATATAAGGTAGTAACTTTGGTGACAATGACTGCAAAATTTTTACGAACAAACGGAAACTATGACAGGCTCACGATGATGATGACTGACTGGGAATACTGGGATGACCGGATGTGCAAGTATGAGTTCCATGTTGCTGGTGTTCAAAGAGGAAAGTTCAGCTTTACCAATTGAGAAGATATTTTCTAGGAAATACACATATTGTGCTGAAGTTACTATGCCACTAATAGAATTAAATGTTTCTGGTGATAAATATTTGTAAATGTCTAAAATGCTTTGTGAAGAGAACCTGTTTTGATTCCAAGCTTAGACATGTTTCTTACATATATTTCAAATAAATAGGGCTCACGGCAATCAGCATGAAATTAAAAAAAAATCAGTAATTGATTTGAGAATAATAAGATACAAGAATATAAAACGTTAATATAAGAATAATTATTACGAGGAACGAGTAAATTTTCACATAAGAAGGTAAGTGTTGTATAGGCTAAAGCAGCGTTACGTTAAAAAGGGACTTATTTGTGAAAAGATCTTTACGCTTACTACAGGGAATACACGATTGATTGTGAAATTCAATTTTACTATTATTTAACACAGTGAAATAGGTAACTAAAAATATTTTTGAAACAATTCCGATCGCTGACTACTTGATAAGTAATGTAAGCGAGTACAGAGGTTTAAAACCCTGTTAAAAAAAACAGTTAAAAATTGCTTATTCTTATATTCAGTTCACGTTGTCCCACTTTGGATGAAATGAAAAAGAAATATCTGTATGAACTGTGTGTGCGTGATAGCTATCTCCTATTGCCTAACCTCCTCAATTTTTGTGATTGTTGAAAATCACACTAGTTATTTATGTTTGAAGCCCAGATGTAGATTCCCCGTGTACGAGTTGTCTATAAGTTTTGTAACTTGTTTGGACTAATCATCAGCAGATTTTGAATTATCCGTGTTTAAAAACTGCATTTTTCTCAATTCACCCCATAGCAAATGACATGCTTCTTTCTCAGCTCGCCTTTCACATTTGAGCAATCTGTTGCTGCATTTCTTAATGACGATTCTGACTCGACTTTTTGAAAACACCATTGCACTTTGCACTCCAGTTTACATTACAATCATGTTTACTCTTCCCTGTAGGACCGTTGACGATGTCGCAATAAAATTGTGATTTCGGTCAGTACGTGACATATGTCATTGACATGTGACGGTCAAGACATATAATAAATCATTTACAATTAAAATTTTGTTTATCATCTGTCAATAATCAGCATCATGAGCTTCATTATTATACATAAATGCATGAATGCATAACAATAATTTCCATGTGAGTGGTCTACCTACACGACGACAGTTGTTATGTTGGATACCGACCGACTATGGGATTAACTTAAATGTGAGCAAGTTTTTTTTTAAAGAATAATAAATAAGCAATGAAATGCCATAATTTCGCAATTTCGATTTTCAAGTTTGGACCAGATGTGAGGAAATCAATACATTTTTAACAAACAACTTTTTTCACAAAAGTAGAAAAAATTCTTTTTATACGATGGTAACTAATACAATTCTGGATACAAAGTTCATAGGTCACAGGTAAAATATTATTTTAACATTTCAGCATTTTTTGTTTTAGTACTATTTCCCCTACTTCCTTGCTGCTTTCATACATCAACTAACAACCTCTCAACTCCCATGGGATTTAGCCAGGATTTAGTATGATCATGACCACTGTTGTACCAGCATAACTTCTCTATAAAAACAACTGCGTGACTCCCATACTTTTTTATAGAGAGCGTGCTTATTGTTTAGTTCAGTCAAAATTGTAATAATCCCAATTATTAGTAATTATTTAATTCTTGGCCCTCTACAGTAACCGTGTAGGTTTCCTCCGGGCAACTGAATAAACAACAAAACGGTACAGGCAGGAAATGTACTAATAGAGTTACATGTACTATCGTCCCAGGCCTACATTTTTGTTCCCCATTCGCAAACATTTTTAAAAGTAAGAAACACAATATAATATAGATACTCTGATTTGGTGTCTACCTTATAGTAGTGCAGCACAACCAACATTTTTACTACAACACAATACATTTCGTGTCGATTTTGTAGAATTGAAGCATGTAAGTCTGTAAAAAGAACCTAAAAATTTTTTCAAAAAAATGCTGTCGTATGTTGTTAGCGTGCAATGCAAGCAGAGAGGAGACAGGAGAAGAGGAGGGGAGAAATATAGAGAAGATTAGTGCATTGACTGTTTCAACAAAAAAAATGCATAAGAAGAGAGTGTAAAAAAAGAAGGTATCAGTTTTTTAGAACAACAGAAGAGACGAGAAGCATCGCCGCCGCAGCATCATCATCATCATCATCATCACCACCACTGCACTGCAAACAAGATAGGAGAACGTTGTAACCATCTGATATTATTTGTTTGGTCTTGTTCGTTGTTATGTTAAGTTATGTGTGCCTACTTGTATGAGCAGTGCGTGTTTGCGCTTTTTATTATTATTTTCACTATTACCACACAAAAGTACAACAACAAATCGTTTTTTTGCTCAAGTTTTAGTCAACTTTATTTGTTTCAGCGGGGAAGGACGTCAAGGTGGCGAACAGTTATTATTAGGGACGTTGATGAATTAAAATAAATTAAATTAACGTGAGTTGTAGCAATTGCTTTGTGTAACTCTTTGTTTGAACTCGCGTTAAAAGTAAGTTTGTCGTTAATTGTTCCGTATAGTCACGGGCAGACTTAACTGCGAAAACTGTTAGATATTTATTTTATTATCAGCAGGGGCTCGGTCCACCAACACTGAAAATTGCAAAGTCCCAATATATATTTTAAATAGAGCTTTGCACTTTGCATTTGTTACAAGTGACGAAAAGTAAGCTTAAATTTAATTTAGGGTTATAACTTAACTGAAAAGTTTAGAAAACGTTGGGCGGTTATCTCTTAAAGCTATTACATTTCCGACAGTTTAATACTGAGTGGAGACTAATATAAATATCATACTTAAGGTTGATGGTTATATTTTCTTTGAACATCGTTATGAGATGATGTTATTTTCTTTGTTGTTGTTGTGGTGTTTGGAATTAGTTTGTGGACACATTGTGAATAAGTCACAAAAGAGCATAATTTGTAAGTGGTAGTACTTAACTGCCTTGATGGATCAAGTTGGAGGTGGCTTTGGTTGGTTGTGGTCGTCCTGTAGTGGAGGAGTAGTTTACTGTGAATACGATCAATCTGCAACCAACGCAGCTGCTGCAGCTGGAGGAGGCCAGGGTTATGGACACGTGGCAGGAGAGGTGTCGAGACTGAACCATCATTATCCGGGCACTGGGATAAAGCAGAATGGTAGTGCCATGAGTTTTCATCCGCAACCCCCGCTATCATTTTCTTCACCGCCAGTACCCACTTCCAGCAGCCCAAGAAGGACACAAAACAGGTCGACCTCGGCGTCGTCCATGTCATTAGCGGACGAAGAGCTAGAAAAACGTCGCGAGGCGAATAGACAGCGGGAAAGACGTCGTCGTATAATGATGACTCCGGATGAGCATGCCAGGGCAAAAGAGAGACATCGAATCCAAGAACGAGAGAGGAGGAGAAATATGTCAGAGGCCGAGAGGGAATTAGTGAGGGCGAGAAATCGGGAAAGAGCCAAGGCACGAAGGGCAGAAATGAGTCAAATGGAACGGGATCAGTGGAAGGAGAAAAGGAATTTTAAGGCGAGAATGCGACGAAGTGGGAGTGTGAAACCAACGGCGTCATCATTTTAGAGGTTATCTTTGTTTGGTAAAGCTTAGAGAAACAAGAAAATGACAATTGTATTTTTGGACTGACAAGAAATGAATGTTTTGGGAAGCAAAAGTGGTGCCGTGATTAAAGAAGAGTGGATTGGATATTGGATAAGTCTGACGAAAATACCCAGATCCTTGGTTGGTTGCTGGCTGCTTGGATTTCAGCAAACCGTTACAATGGTAATCATAAAATACATTTAAGCATACGCATATTATTATAATGTTTAGTGTAATATCTTAAAATTTTGGAAATGTTTACACTAATTTGTTTGTATCTTTCTGACATAGGTCGCGGTGAATCGTGAATCTATTTTTGTACGAGTTTCATTGATCAGCAAACATTATTATTAGAATGCGTTTTGGATTTTAAAAAAAATCTAACAACCTCTGATTGTATGGAAATAGCATTTTTGTGATGGACAAGGCTTTCTAGAAGACTGAGAGTATATAGCCATATACACTACACATAATAATTATATACATAAATACCGGTAGCCGCAGCATAATATGACATGAGTAGAAAGTGATTAAATTATGCACTGTAAAAGAATGTTTTACTTAATTACTTATCGCCTTAATGACTATATCGCTTTTTGTACATAAAAATAATCATATCAAATTGAAATAGCGTAATTGTAATAGCAACTGTCAAGGAAAGATAATGTAATTTCAGATAAGCTATTATATTACAAGTTAAGATTCGAGTTAAATGTCAAATGTACCTTACACTGCAGCAGTTTGTTTATACGTGAATCTATTGGCAACTTTGAAAGCGTTAAAATTAATGGACTTTGGAAAAGAGTTTAATAAACGTGATATTGTATTTACGTGCACAAACAAAATTTTAACGACTTCATGTATGATAAAAAGAATAATGTAGAATTGATTATACACACAGGTCCGGACAACGAAAATGCCCAACCCAATAATTTTGCAACCAATTTTTGTCGTTTATTTTACACAAGATTAATTTGTTCACCATAGAAATGCTTATTTTATACATGCTAATGCATTTGGTATATGCTCATATACCATACCTCCACTTAATTCAAAATATGCATATGCTATAATATACTTACTGGGCCTAGGAAACATCTCCGTCCTCTCCTTCGTTTGATGTTCACGAAGATGCCGGGCATTCATTATTGACAACAATTTATATTTTGCATACAAACATTTGTAAACTACATACTAATCCGTTGTTACGTTTGCAAGGGAAGACCCCATCTATCAAACGGGGTCTTCCCTTGCAAACGTAGCAACATATTATTTAGTTGTTTACAAATGTTTGTATGCAAAATATAAACAGTTATCAATAAGAAATGCCGGGTATTTTCGTGAACATCAAACGAAGGAGAGGACAAATATGTTTCTAAGGACCAGTATTAACAAAAAATTGACGAGTCTCGTTGGACCCTGTTGCTGACAACATTTATACCCTGTTTATGTTTCTTGAAAGTTACGACTACATTCCGTAAGAATACCCTGTCAACTCCTAGAATAAAATGTACGAATTCAAAAGCGAGTTAATACTCTGCTTTTATCAATCAGTTGGATCGAGTTTTTGTAAGTGTAAGTACTATAATACCAGATGTATAAGATATACCCTTCAATGTCCTTGAACTGCTTTTAAGTAAATATTCCTTTCCAGTAGTTTAGGCAGTAACTGCCCATGTTGTGGAAGTTGTAGTGGATTCCTTCATCTTCATCCTGACCTTTTCCACCGCTTCGTCTTCAATCGCCATTCGGATTCGTTCTGCGGTTGCCGGGGAGTCCAACCGGAAAAGGGTTGAAATTCCGCCTTCCTTTCGAGAAGCTTTAATAGCTTCTTTAATTGCAAAGTAAATGGAAGCTGCCAAAAACAACGGAGGTTCACCTATTCCCTACTCAACAAATCACACCAATAATTTATCCGGTTAATACCAAATTATGCGAATTTTATGTTATTTTTATGGCATATTTGAATGCCTGCATCAATTTAATTGTGAACATTGATTATAAATATCTGCAGCATTTCATATATATTTATAGCGTAACACATATCTTTCCTTTGATAATGACAACTTACAGAATGATCCCCAGTTAAACAGTCAACCTCAACTTCCGACACTGCAACGCCATACACTGTGTACAGATGCGGAGACCTTGATATAGTCTTTTGGATTTTCAAAGTCATAGTTCAAGTTCACTCTGTTTAAACGTTACAACGGCACAAAGTATTTTATGCTTTACAATATAATGTTACTATGAGCATGAACACTTTTTCGTCGTTTTTTAAAAATCGTCTCACTCATAAAATCCCACTGCAGACAAGTTAACTCGATTGAAATAGGCAGCCCCAACCCATTCCTCCCACGTGCCATTTGGATTAGCTTCTCGGAACGGCTCCAATCTTTTAGCTAACTGCTCACACGCATCCTGTAAAAATATCAGTTAGTCAGAAAAAATATTAATTTGCCGTAACTTTTTAATTAAGTGACAGTGACTTTAACTCTACCTTGACCGCCATTCCATTCAAATCTGAGCTGAAACTAGCACAAGTTGCCGTGGCATTCGGTACCTTATCCGTGCTGGTTTCTGAAAAGTAAATTTTATCCAACGGGACTCCGCCCAGTGCTCGGCTAGCCACCTGAGCCATTTTGGTACATAGCCCCTGGCCCATTTCCGTTCCACCGTGGTTTAGACTAAAATAGTATTAAAACAACATTTTCTAACGTTTAGTTTTCTTCATTAAATCGCACAGCTATTGTAACTGTAAATAATGATATAATGGGTAAAGTACCCCACTGAACCATCCGTGTAAATCATCACCAAAGCCCCGGCTTGATTTAGGGGATTAAAATGAAACCCGACGTCATGTCTCATAGGCATGACCGTTATCCCACGTTTCTGCCACCGGCTCGTTTTATTAAATGCTTCTACTCCCACCTTTCTCTCTGTGTAAGCGGAATTACGCACAACCTCCTCCCAGCAACGCCGCAGAGTACAATCTTCGACAACCAAACCGATAGGCATCATTTCTCCACTGGGCTTTCTCAGGTGCATGTCTCTAATTTCCACGGGGTGATATTCCAAGTTTTTCTGCGACTGCGTCTAAAACACACTCGATAAAAAAGGAAGATTGGGGACCTCCATATCCCCGAAAGGCAGTATTTGACGCCAGATTTGTTTTACACACATATCCAGTCAAATCCCAACTGGGAATTGTGTACGCGCCGTCAATCATCAAAAACGCCTTTTCCATGACAACCGGAGACGAATCCCAGCTCCAACCCCCATTCGAGCAAAGTGTTGCTTGCACTCCTAAAATCTGTCCTGTGTTGTTGAAAGCCACTTTATACCGAAACAGAAACGGATGGCGACCTCCCGTCAGTATCATGTCTTCACACCGGTTCATCACAGTTTTTACTGATTTTCCCAGAGTAACTGCCGCCACTGCGGTAGGTAGTGCAATCAGTAAAGATCTCGTTTCCTTGCCCCCAAACGCTCCTCCCATACGTCGACAACGTACTTTCACACGATTGGCAGGGATTCCAAGAGCCAGGGCTACGTTTTTTTGCACAACGTCGGGTCCTTGACAGGACATTAAAACGTCCACTTCTTGGTCTTCCTTGGGTGTCACAAGACATGTCTGGGTTTCCATATAAAAGTGCTCTTGTCCTCCCATACGCACTTCTCCTTCCAAAACTAACTCACTGTTTTTTAATGCTTCCTCAAAATCTCCAAATTTCAATTTTCTCACTGCCAAGTAACTTTCTTTTTCCAGAGCTTGCTCAATTGTGACAATTGGCGGCAACTCCTCTAACTTTATAACCACTTGTTTGCTCGCCTTTTCCGCCGTAAATGGATCAGTAGCAACTAAAATCCCAATAGTTTGCCCTTGAGCATGTACAAATTCTGTGGCAAATATTTCTTCATCTCTAACAATTGGCCCAGTAATGTTTCTCTCTGAAGGTAGATTTTTCGCAGTGATAAAGTCCACCACTCCGGACATACTCAAGGCTTTGGAGGGATCTACAGATAATATCCTCCCGTGTGCTACAGGACTTCCTACTAATGCGCCGTATAACTGACCCTGAAAAGGAGTTTCATCATCCGTGTAGATGGCCTCCCCAGTGGCGTGTTTCAAAGCGGAAAGATGTGTAACAGGCCGGCCAAGCAAGTCTTCGACTTTCTGGGAGGTTGGCACAATTTGGTAGAGTTGCACATTGGAAGTTTCACCCTTGGTCAGAGGAGCTGCAGAACTGAACTCCTTCAAAGATACGGAAGCTAGTGAAGAGGAATTTCGTGCCACTTGCCAGGATGAAACCGCATGGAAGAATTTCGTAAAGAAACTACGATAAAGTTAGATACAGACATAATTTATATATTTTATGCACCAAGAAATTTAAACAAAATAGTATACATTTTACCTCTGAGCTAAAACTTGACGATAAGCAACCATTCCACCAGGCGTGTCCATTTCCAACTTTAACTCCTCACATAACTCTTCGGATGCTGCTTGTATCGTTTCCTCGGTCCAATTCCTAGAAGAAAAGATAACTTGGATAAATTCAGTAGCAGTATATCGGTAAACAGATTGTGATTGACAGTAAAATTTTACTTTGAAATCAAGAACTGTGAAGTTTTCTGGGCTATCTTAGTTGTGGGGGCCATTCCGCCAAATACCAAAGTGGAGTCGTCAATTTGAAAATTGTTCGGATTTATAACGACTCGCATGGCAGCATTCACTATGGCAATGTCATCTTCTCTACGACGAGCTTGTTTGAAGGCCCAGATGTATTCATTCTGGAGACACATTAAAAAATACGGCATAGAGACAACCAAGTTTTAATGGTTAAAATGTGTAGTTACCTCTTTCGTCATGGGAATTTCGATAGACTCCAGCACTTCATTGTGTTTTATGACCGTTGTACGGTACCGAGGGAAAAATGTAGCGTCCATTACGAACCGACCGCTTTCCATCTAAACATCCGAGCACAACAAAATTGAATTTGTGATTAACCTCCAATCACATAAACACACATACAATTTACTTAACTTAATCAACATCAACAAATTAAATTAAACAAATTAAAAGTTAATAGAACACCTTGTAATGAACAAAGATTAAGCTTGACCTGACATGCCATTAAAACAGGATTCAAGTCTGATATTGGACTGGCAGTAACAATGTTTCCACCGATTGTCTGCAGTAAGCAAAAAAAAAATTTAAATAATTACTCCTTAGCTTTCTGATTTGCTAAGTTTTATGTATTCAAAAACATAAAAGACAGACATACAGCAACATTCCTGATTTGTTGACCTGCAAACCATTGAAGCATTTCTTGAACAGCAGCTAGAACAGTTCCAGAGTGACGACCCTTCGGCTTTATTGGAACCTAATATTAGAGAGAGAAGATATTCATGGCTCTAGTCTACTAGAAATTGAATTTAAGAGTAGAATTTACATACAGTATTGCTTAAGGGTTGACAGTGTTACGGCGCTGCCTACACGAAGCACACCCTCTTCAGTATCGTCAATTACAGTTAACTCTTTAATATCCGACACATGAATCAGTACCGGGTATTTTTGCAATTTAAATCGGACCTCAATTCCTAAAAACAATTATAACGTAACCTTTAAAATTCACTAAAAATCGGTGTACATACAACTCACCTCAGGAATTGTCATTTCAGGACGTATATGAGACTGACTCACCAATTTCTGTGTTTCCTCCCACGCATTTACTATTGGGATACATGTCTTTCAAGCGAAGTAACTCTTCAAGTGTGGACGGCTTAAACCAGGTTAAGTTAGGACTGCTGAAACGAAGCGACTGCTTGCGGATTTTTTTGTCAAGCTTCACAAAAGTTTATAAAGTGTAAATATAGCATTACATTAACATTTTTAATGAAATTAGTAAGGAGTTTGGTAAGATACCTGTAATTCCGGTGGGAAAATGATGTCTTGGTTTGGGTCATAAGGCATAAATTGATTCACATCAACTAGTGTCTCAGCTAATTGAGTGATGGTGTCAGCACAAACCCCACCGTAACCGCTGCTATTAGTATTTCGATCCATGCAGCAGCCACCGTTTATTAAATTTCCACCACAACAACCGCTTCCATTGCTACTAGTCTTTCCTTGTGTCACACCTCCAGGAGGTTTTTTGCAGAGAGTTCTGTATCCCTCTAGAATTGGCCGGTAACCCGTGCACCGACAAAGGTTGCCCTGGAAAGCGTCCTCCATTTCTTCTTCCGATGGTTCCGGATTATTTCGGAGAAGAGCATACATAGACATGACGAAACCCGGGGTGCAATACCCACATTGGGTGCCATGACTTTTTGCAATTCTTTCCTACACAAAGCAGAATATAAACGACAGGCCTACAGTAATATGTCACCCCTATGTGCTCACTTCTCAAGTTGATGGAAGAACTAAACAGGGTTTTAAAATTTAGAATGGCTTTAGAGGATCTTGGATTTCAATACCTGTGCAGGATGAAGACCTTTGCGAATGGAACCTATACCTTCCACAGTAATAAGTGCTGTCCCGTGAACAGAACACAATGGAGTGAGACATGCA